>BJBW01006003.1:0-22399 GCA_004320125.1 Scolopax mira | reverse complement strand
CCAAGGAAATTTCACAACCAACAGGGGGAAAACTCAGGAGCAATACCAATATGATACGTAAATTAAAGGGACAATAAGGGAACTATGCTAAAGCAAGGAGTGGAAGGACCACAGGCACACAGACAATGGAGGAAGAAGAGAAAAAATGATGGATGACACCAGGCTGTTCTGCCAAAGGGTTGGGAGTAAGTGTAACCAGGCAGACATCTGTGTTTCCTTCTGTATAAGACTAAAAGTCTAGAAAATCCCCTTCACTGATAGAAAATCCTCTTCACTTTAAAAAGTGAATAAAGAATAAAATACTTTAGTTTATTCCTCAAATTAGACTTGCATCATTCTTTAACTTTATATGTTTTAGTCGCAAACATACATAAAATCCTCCCCCCAAACAAAAGCAGTTTTGCTAACTATGACTTATTTAAAATGAGCAAATATCCTGCTCCATTTCTTCTCTGAAAGAGAAATATTGTCTTCCTCAAACTACTAAGAAACAGGTTTTGCAATTCCTACACACCCTGCCATTATACTCTCAACACAAACATCACCTACACAAACAAAAGCAAAGATGATGCAGGATGGAGAGTAAACAATGCTATTGTTATTTGAGTCTGTATCTAGCTAGCAAAACATAAAATAATACATATTTTTTAACGACTGGATTGGCAATACATGCATTTAACCAAGTTTAAGCACTTTACAAATAGTTTTAGTTGGAAAAATTAAGGCACGAGCTGTTAAGAGTTACATTCTCTGGAATATGCCAAATACCGCTTAGAATAATTCAATGCAGCTATTTTGATTTTTTTTCTAACTCAAGCATTCTCAATGTGGGCAACAGTTGAGAAGCAACAAGAGCATGTCAAATGAGGAACAAAACAGTAGAAGAAATCATATGCAGAGTTTTGTCAGATGTGCAAAATAAAGAATAAATCTCCTTTCTCTTCCCCAGAGCAACTCCCTTCTTAACAATAGTAAGTAAAGAACTTTTGACAGAGATGCAGAGACTAATTTTCTATTTTTACTAACATTAACAATTTCAGTGAATTCAAGAATGTTAACTCAATTACCTCATGAAGTTAAGCCAAAATCTACCTTTAAGTTATTTGTGAATTACTTTTCAGATAGCATTTTGATTTTCTATTATCTAATATTCTATTCACCTCACAAGCTGCGTGGTCAACACAGAATTACAGACAGACCTGGGAAAGCTAGAACTGTTTTGGGAAAGAAGCCTCTGGTTACTAAAGATCTTTACTACATGATACAGAGTGCAATTTTTATAGAACCTAGCACCTATATTTTCCACAAGTAATTAAACTTGTAGCACTGCCTCTACATCTTTAAGCATACATTAAATATCACAGAGACCCCAAGAATACTCCCTGCCACCATTAGCTACACTTACATACAGCAACAGAATCTAGTAAAGGCCCTATGTATGAGGTATTTTTATTTTAGGGTCACCACACCATATGTCTGATAGTCCAGAGGACAAATTCTGAAATTACAGGTCTAGATGCAGTGAAAAAACTATTCCAAATTAGGACTATTTGACTGTGTCCAATAGTTGTCAGCTTAAGTCATAACCCACAGGTTTGCCTGCTTTTGCCTGTGCTCATCAAGCACCACAAGGAATAAAATCAACCAAATTAAAATTTTCTAGTCACTACAACATACTTCATTCTACTTCGTAGATTTCTGTAAAACATAGCTTTTGCCTACATACATTTTTATTGCATTTTCAATTATAGATGAATTTGACACTTCTGCTACTAAATAGCACAATTAAACTGAAACAAAAATCAAGAAGCAGGGGTTCACTCTGAAGATACACCCCAGCAGTGACAAAATATTTACTTAATCACAAAACCATTCTCTTGATTTCAATACAGCAAAAGGCATAAATTAAGTTTAGCAATGAAGACCTTGCAAATACCCCCACACACCAGCTCTGTGAATTGTGTGATAAAAGCACAGCTGCACCTTCTATTTCATATTCTTCCATAGTCAATTTCCCCCCTGTATTTTACCAGGGAAAAGGGATATGACCTTGCTCTGAAACATACCTCTTTCAGAAACTCTTCAAACTGCTCATCTAATTCTTCTTTTGAAATTTGATGAGCCATAATCTTCAACTGGACGTTGGCTTCCAAATAAATGAGTCTGAAAACTAAGATTTAAAATAAAAAAGTTAATTAAATGCATTCTGAAATTAGAGGTAGCCTAGTGACTTGCTGCTTTCATAGACAGCTATAAGCAAAAAAATATATAAACCTCAAGAGATGTCAAATTTCATTCCTCCCACTCCTAATCTGAATTATTTATTGAATAAAACAATCAATGCAAACATACCTGGATTACCCAAATTCCTTACAATCAAAATAGTAATTTCCAAAACAAGACTTTCAACATTTAAACAAGGGGTAAATAAATCACCATCTTTACATTTTTCTTCAAAAGACAGCTCTCTTAGCTAGGCCAAATTAAGCATTTTGTCAATGATCAAACAAGAATCCACTGCAGTAATATGTCCCATCCTTTTTAAGGGCTTTTAATTCCTTCCTACATTTCTTCTCCAAAACTGGACACATCTGGCATTTTAAGTTTTGTTTCATCATCTCTGCTGTGCTGAGGACTCAGTAAAAAATAAATGTGTGAAAGTCGTTAAGATTAGAGGACGACATTTGGTTTGATTTGCCCTGACACAGAAAGCCAATGGCTCTTGCCCCCCTCCCGTTCCCAAAAGGCCTGTGTCGACTTCTCAGGTATAAAATATGCCCCACACTCAAAAAGCTACAGAGCCTTTGTATATCACACTGCTCAACACATATGGCTACCTTCAAAACTGCAGATGTATCGCAGCATTAAACCCACCCTAGCATCTTCCAGGCTGAAAAGTGCTATGTAAACATAAAAGGGCTAAACATTTGCAGAAATGCTTTTACCATTAAATAAAACTTCTCCCAATATGGAGCCCCTCTCAGTACACAGGACTGTTACCTACCTAGTAAATTGATTTTGACAGGCGAGCTGTGACAACTGCTTCCTGCTTTCACTCCTTATTCATCCATAGACCACCCGACACTTCAGCTTTGGCAGTTAAAAGCCAAAAAAAAAAAGAAGTTATAACAGACTGCCCAGACTTTGAATCGAGTAAGATATCCTTCTGTAAGCACTTGGCCAATATCTCTGCAAACATGGTAAGGAGATTAAGAATGTTACCTCTCATGACACACATAATCCAGTATCCTTTTATACTTTTACATCAAAGAACACTAGATCCTTAACACTAGATGCTTTAACAATTTACTGGCTGTGCCAACTAGAGAATGCTGAATTCCAGCTTTGCCAGAAAAAAGAGTCTGTTGACATTATCTGTACTTCTGTCTACCTTATAATTATGGCTTTTATAAAAACTAACAACAGAGAATTTTGTTTTTTTAAGAAGTTCAGCAAATATGCCAGGCAATTTCCATAACAGAAGACCACGGGCAAACACTATCCTTAACAAATACATTTTGCAGCCATACCTTTAGGCTCACAATGACTTTGTAGGTAACAGAAAGGAGTAACGTGCTGGGACAGATGCTACAGCAGAGGGCAGAAAGCGTCAGTTTCGGGAAGGCAGGGTTAAACTACGGGGCAGAAAGCTTGTACAGCCTAACGCATCTCACGCAATCCTTTAATCATCCCAGAGCTACCACCTGCCGTGACCTGATCCTCCTCCGCCTTCCCCCAAAACACGAGCGGGGCTGGCACACAGCGGCAGCCCCGGGGCCGGCGGGCCGCGCTCCCCCCGCAACCCCAGCCGCAGCTCCGCGGCTCTCCTCCGGGCCCTCTCCCGCCGCGGGCCTAGCGAGTGGTGCCGGAGGCCGGCCGGCAAGAGGGAGAAGCGCAACCCCGAGGGGAAGACGCGGCTCGGAACCGAGCGCGGCCCTGCCTCGGGTCGCCGGGGCCTACCTGGGCCGCGCCGGACCCCTCCCGCCCAGGGCGGCGCGGTTGCTATGGAAACCCTGCCGGCCACCGTACCGCCCGCCAACACCGCTCGGCCTGTCACGTGACAGGCCCCCAACCGCCGGCTCCCCGCCCCGCTGCCGGCGCGCGTGGTAGACACGTGACGGGGAACAACGGCGCGCCGCCGCCATTACTACCGTGGCAGAGGCTTCGGCCTGGCCCAGGAGGCGGAAGTCGCTGTGCGATGACGTCAGGCGGCGGCGCCGGGGAGGAGCGGAGCGGGCGCCCCCTGCTGGGCAGCGAGGGGAGCAGCTCCCGGCGGAGACCGGGGACGGGCCGGTCCCGCCGTGAGGGGTCACGCCAGGATAAGGCAGCGGCCGCTCGAACCGCGCACCTGCGAGACGGGGTTTGAACGGGGGCAGCCCCGGGGGCTGCGCCGTGTCCCCCGCGGAGACGAGCTCGGTGCCCTCTGGCCCCCGGGCTGCGGCGGGATCAGGGACGGGGCTTTGCGGGGTGGGTGTGTGTGTCCTCCGGCTCCCCGGCGGCCGCTGCCCGCCTTGCGTCTGATTTCTACCGTCAGGGGCCTGTGGGTAGAGCGGGGCGATTAAACCCGAACGGGGCTTGTTCCTCCGTTTGGCTTGTTCCTCCCCTCTGCCTCCTGGTTCCGGGGCCTGATGGCCACCTGCCGCCAAGGTCTCGTCCTCAGGTTTCTGAGGGACAGGCTGCGCCAGAAGGCACAGTCGCAGAACGATATGGGGTTGGAAGGGACCTCTGGAGATCATCTCGTCCAACCCCCTGCTAGAGCAGGGTCACCCAGAGTAGGTCCCACAGGAACGTGTCCAGGTGGGTTTGGAATGTCTCCAGAGAAGGAGACTCCACCACCTCTCTGGGCAGCCTCTGCCAGGGCTCTGACACCCTCTCAATAAAGTTTACCACAATAAATGGCTCCCTCTCAGTCTTTTCCAGGCTAAACAGCCCCAGGTCTCTCAGCCTTTCCTCATCAGAGAGATGCTCCACTCCCTTCATCGTCTTTGTAGCAAGTCACTCAGCCGATCTTTTGCAAAAGCAGGATGGAAAGAGTTAAAAGCACTTTCCCTAACGCAAAGGTCTAAACCAAACCATCCCCTTCTTGCTCCCACCCAGAAATCCCCTTCTAAAGCATTTCTAACGTTTTCAGCCTCAGATGTCGGCTGCTGCGCTTTTAATCCATTTTAGCACATCTCTGGCAATGTTTAAAATAGGCAGGGAAATTAATGACCCCTGTTTCCCTGACCACTGTCTCTCAAATAACCACAGAACAATTGCAGTCTGTGCTGGCGTGTGCTCTCCGGCGAGGGCCTGTCGGTGGTGTTTGTTGTGAGAGTCACGTTGCTTTAGGAATTTTTACGCCAGCATTTAGTAAATGGGCAAAATGGAACGGGCTCGTTTGAGGATACAAATGAACATTGTTCACACGCACACATACACACACACACATTTTTTGTTCTCTGTTGAGCAGACTCGGAATGAAAAGATTTTGAAAGGAAGTTTTCTCCGGCGAGCGCTGGATACTCATCGCAAGTGAGAAACTAGTTAAAATCCTATTACTCTCTCTCATTTCCTGTTAGCTGGGGAGATAAAGACTGTGCTTCCAATATGGCCTTTATATATCCCAGATTTTTTTTTTTTAATGTAAGTATAGATTACAGTTTAAATTCCAAGAGGATACGGGCTCTGGGCTTTCCACCCAAGTCTGTGGGTGGAATATAGAATAGCTTTGCTAAAGGTGCTGCAGCGCCTGGTTCAGCCGGGCCTTTTATCTGCAAGATGGAATATCGTGTTATTGTGTTTCCATTTCCATTTATTTCGCCTTCGTGCGCCACTTCTGCTGCTGTCTCTGGGAAACGTGGGAGCTGATCGAGGGCAGGATGCCCCCATAAAGTAATATATTAGAACAATTTGTTAAGCGTGACAGCCCGCTGCTGGTGAAAACATCAGTTTCCAGCCTTTGCTCTTTTCTCTCGTCTCCTGAAAAAAAAAAAAAAAAAAAAGCGTGGAGGGAGGCAGGAGGATTTAAAGAGAAATATGGAAATTAATTAAGGGATGTCAGGCTGATGCTGCATGCCTTGATCCCACTGACATTTAAGCCAATGCAAATTTTGCTGTTCACTTCAAAGCGATAGCCGTGACATCATTCATTGATCATGGGAGTTGCTTCATATATAATCAAATAATCACATCAAGGGCTCAGTCCTGCAAGCTGCTAAAAAACTGTTGCACATTGAAGCCTTTCTGCTTGCAGAAATATGTTCAAAGAGGCCTGTACAAAGTATAGAAAAACGTGCAGGGCGATCAATGTTGTTGGAAACCTCAGTGCCCATATGGAAAGGGAAAAAAAAAAACCGAAAAAAAAACCCAACAAAAAAACACAAAACCCCAACCACTCTTGATGACTGTGGTGGAGAGGAGGCATTGCCTGGTGTTGAAATGTCATCCAGTGCATTCAAATGACATGCACAATAGCCACTTAAAAGATTTTCATTTCCTTCTAATGCCAACCAGTTGGAGCAGTTTTCTCAAGACCTCTTAACAGTGGAGCTTAAAAAAAACACACAAAAAAACCCCACCAAAAAAACCCCCAAACCAACCACCCACCAACCCCAGAGAGCAGGGCTAGCCATGAATTTCAGGCAGGAAAGTGGTGATTTGGGTGGTGATAATGATAAAGCAGAAGTATGGTCAGAAATTCCTGAAATGGATCCCTCTGGACAGAGCCCCAGACAATCAGGTAAAATTCTGGCTCTGCTGACACGGGTGGGAAGCCTTTGCTGGCTTCCCCAAAACCAGACTTTGCCGCCGTAGTCATTGCTTTCTCATTTAAATGTGTGACATGTCTACACTTAACACATTTTTCCCCCCTCCAAATCGCTAAAATATGAGGCTTCATGTGTTCGTATGGTCATTTCGAACAATTAATGGTAAAATTAAAAGGGGGTAAAATATCCGTACTTTTGTTTTTGCACGTCTGATTTCAGATTCGTATCATCCATAAATGTCAACGGGGAAAAAGACATCAAATAAAAAAGAAACAAAACGTCTGCCACATCCACTTTGGCTGAGGCGTTGCATTAGATAGTATTTCAGTACTGAACTTGCAAATATGTGAAATATGAGATTATGAAAATAAATATTTAGCCGTATTCTTGGTGGTGTTTTTTTAAAGGTTAACAGTTTCATATTGAATGAAAAGCAAACAAACAGTGGTGAATAAAGAAGTTAAAACGGCATTCTCTGTGCGTGCCCACTGTGATAATACTTCCTTACATGACTATGCAATAAAAGCCTTTCCCAGTATCTGCAGCAGAAAAAAGGAAAAACCTTCCATAAAAGTACAAATTGCGCCAAAAATGGAAATATTATGTGGGACTGTATTTTGTGCGGGAGAAAACGGTGGTGTGGCGTGGTTAAATTTGGAATCGTTATAAAATAGTTCGTGTAACTATCATTTCAGTTTAAAAGATTGGTTTTAATATTTTTGCCTTTGTTTCACTGCAGGTCTTATTTTGTTCCGCCGCTGATTTATCCATAGTCCTTGGATCCCGAGGGCCAGGTTTATGGCCGACTAGCCCAAACTTCAGCTTAGCATCTCTCCTGACAGGTCTTTTCCCTCGGGCAGTTTCTCCGTGGTCCAAGAACTAAATTCCACGTGGTGTCTCCAAGGCTTAGAGGGGTGTCTAATCTTATTTCTGCTTCAACCTGGTGTCCCTTGAACAGAGCAGTGGGTCTGGAAGCTGGGCTCTCACATCGCTGGCAGACGTGCACCATTTCTCAGACTTTTCGAAAACGGATCCTCCCTTTGGCTCATTTGTGTAAAGACTTAATTGCATTAAAGCTGTGCCCCGTGCTGCCAACTTTTCAGTTCCTCTGGAAGAGGGAGAGTGCAAAGTTGCTGTAATTACTGGCTGCAGCAGCAAACCCTTCCCCGTCCTGGAGAAATCTGTGCTACTGCCAGCAAATGTGAGCAGTTAAAAGAGGTGAATGTTTGCAGTCAGTAATTAGAGCTGTTTTTCGCTCAGCTTAAAAGAAGTGCATCTGAACACTGAACTCTGCTTTTTCTCCCATTTCCTGATTCCCTGTAAACTTGTTGGGAAACACGGCTCTACTGCGTAACGGAGCGAGATTCCCCCCCCCTCCCCATTACCAGCTTTCACTTTCCACAAATCCTGGTAAAATTGTTGTGCAAAGATAGATGGAAAGATGGCTGGGGGGACCATCTTTTTGAGACAAACACATCTGCCAGTGCTGTTTATTGTACTTTAAAAATCAGACCGTAGCACCTTTGAACTGGCCTGACTCTCCTGCCCTGTGCCTACTATAGGTCCTTATTTGCCAGTGAAAATTCTCCATACTTGGCATCGGGTGACACACCTATGACTCCTATTCTACACCAACTTGGGTCATTTTCACCCCAAAGTTGTTTGAACTGCAAGCCCTGGTCAGCCATAAATATTCTGCTTTGTATATAGACAGCTTTATAATAAATTTTTCTCTTTGCATGAAGGCACGCCGCATATCTTCAGTTCAGAAAAAATTAAGGTAAATATTTTCATAAAAAATTCTTGGTGGCTTAGGAAAGATTAAACTCAGAAAACGCAGCAAAGAAAAATTAAGTGTTCTGGTTTATTCAAATTTTTCAGATCTGTAAAATCTCCCGTTAATCCTGACAACCTATCTGCTTAACGCTGGCAAGAATATTAGCTTTGCATTTCAGATTTTCACTTGGTTATTTTTAGTTCTTCTGAAGCCTGGGAAATAAGAAATATAAGTGCTTTGAACAGTCTGAAAGAGCCAACTCTAGCAGGGCCTCTGAATCTGATTAGATAAAACAACAAAGAGGTTCTGTTAGGGCAGAGGCAGGAAGAACTAAGGTGGGTGGCAATATCTGTCATAACTCAGGGGAAATGTAGCCTCAAAGCACTCAAAAGTGGGTGAAAAAAATAACATAAGCAATAGACAACTTTCCCACATCTTAGGTCACCCTCTGAAGGCAGTTTGAAGAATTTTCTCTCTGCTCGATTTTTTTTTACTTTTTTTTCTTTTTGTTGTATTTTTAAAGTACAATAAACAGCGCAGGCATGTGTGTTTATCTTAAAAACCTAATTTAGGGGAACATCATTTCTCTGCAGATAAGTCTCCAAAAAAGTGTAGTATGGCAAGTGCAATTGCATTTGTCAGTACAGGAACAGCGTAAGATCTGAAGTGACAGATTTGCAATTTTTAATATTTTCCTCCAAAATTAAGGTGGCTTTAGGATTGCCACAGGAGGTTTCTCCCTAAAATACAGCAAGTCATAACATCACGTTTCATCCTTCTGGCCGAAAAAAAAAAGGATCAAACTGTTGTGTTTAGTGCACCTGGGAGGTCTTCAGGGTTTTGGGGGGCATTGATTTAAAAATGGTCTATTATTGGAGTGGTGGGAACCTGGGACACCCACTTGGATGAGAATCGTGCTTCCCTATTTTCGGAACAGGATGCTTATTTTGGGTTGGAGTCTCTGCTGAAGTGAAGAGGTGGAAAGATTTGTGCATCTTCTGAGGAAAACCAGTCAAAATGTTTCCAAAGCTGCCACTCACCCAGAATGTTGAGATTTGTCTCTGTCAGAGTCTGGGAACGCTACCTGTACCTGCTACCTCAGCACGGGAAGGACATGAACCTGTTGGAGATGGTCCAGAGGAGGGTCAGGAAGATGCTCAGGGGGCTGGAGCCCCTCTGCTGTGAGAACAGCCTGAGAGATTTGGGGTTGTTCACATTGGGGAAGAGAAGGCTCCAGGGAAACCCTAGAGCCCCTTCCAGTCCCTAAAGGGGTTACAGGAGAGATGGGGAGGATCTCTTCATCAGGGAGTGGAGCCATAGGATGAGGGATAATGGTTTTAAACTAGAGCAGGGTAGGTTTAGATTAGACATTAGGAAGTTCTTTACAATGAGGGTGATGAGACACTGGAACAGGTTGCTCAGAGAGGTGGTGGAGGCCCCATTCCTGAAGGCACTCAAAGTCAGGCTTGATGAAGCTCTGAGCAACTCTGAGGCATTCGAGTTAAAGATGTCCCTGCTCATTGCAGGGGGGTTGGAGTAGGTGACCTTTAATGGACCCTTCCAACCCAATGCATGCTATGATTCTTTGAAGCCTTCTGCTAAGCGTACCCCAAATCAGTGATGGCTGAAGCCGAGGCACATGGTGCTCGTTCCTCCTATGGAGGTATAGGGGAAGAGTCCCTCCAACCTATTCTTTCCCTGGGTGTCACCACTGGCATTTCTTCAGTAACTCTAGGTCTGTCTTTCCTGGGACAGACGTGGGGCATAGCGGAGGATGCATATACGTAGGATAACTAACCCCAGTACCCAAATAACCAGAACCTCATTCCAGTTTGCATTGCTCCAGTGGTTCAGCCCCACCATACTTGGCTGGGGGTGTTCAGCACATGTGGATGGAGCTGTAAGCACACGAGTTCAAGCCTGATGGGTAGGGTCTGCTCGACTCTTTGTGGTTTCTGGCAAAAGGCTTGTTGTAATTATGCTGCTGAGGTAAAAATTTCATTAAGCAGTTAGTTACTGGACAAGGTTGTCTTCTGGCTTGAAAGGTCATTACTTTGCTAATGGATCACTTGCTTTGCCATATCATAGGCTACATTTTTAGAAAGCAAAATTTGGAATGACCATTAATTTATTTGCCAGGAGTATGATTTAACTTTTTAACCAATAATGTATTCCACAGTTTTCCTGACTTCATGTCTGCTATAAACAGTACTCCTGTGACCCAAGCGTGTTGTTGGTGGTATTTCCATGGCATTTTCACCAAGCTAGAGGTAGTTACAGTGTTCATTTGGACAGGAGAGCTGGAGTGTGAAATTTATACCAATTACCTTTTTTCTCATTATAATTTCATCCTATGTTAATCTGCTCCCTATTTTTTATTTTCTTTGAAACTCTGCTGTGAGGCTCAGTCTTTACATTCCTTACACAGGGACTTGAGCATCAGGTCTTAAGAAGCTAAAGGGACAAGACCAGATCCTTGACAGGAATCGTTGCCCAAACAAGTTCTGCTCCCCTGGCAGATCCATGGGCTGCCAGGTTTACGTGTTCCTGTTTCCCAGTAAATGGAAAAAAGGTAGATGGGGGGCATACCCTTTTTTGTCTTTGGCTGGTGGAGGAATAACCATCCCCGAGCTCAGGTTCACACATAATAACAAAAACCCTGGGGGAACAGGGTGACTATCACAAGTCTGTTCTCTGTTCACATGTTTGTGGATTTAATGTCACTGTCTTACTCGTGGGGGATGTGGGCCCCAGTCCCATGCTGTTTGTACAGATGCTGGTAGTCCAGAGCCAGGGGATGGGGAAACCAGAGGAATCTGAGGTCTCCTTCTCTCCTGCCACATCCTCGGCACTACTTGGGGTGATTTTGGCCAGCGTAATGGTTTTAAATTAAAAGATGTGGGGTTTAGATTAGATACTAGAAAGAAATTCTTTCCTGTGAAGGTGGTGAGACACTGGAAGAGGTTGCCCAGAGAAGCTGTGGCTGCCCCATCCCTGGAGGGGTTCAAGGCCAGGCTGGATGGGGCTTGGAACAACCTGGTCTGGTGGGAGGTGTCCCTGCCCAGGGCAAGGGGGTTGGAACTGGATGATCTTGAAGGTCTCTTCCAATTCTAACCATTCTATGATTCTATTCTATGATTTCAGCTAAGTGCACATCCTTTGTTGCCCTGTGCTGGCAGAATTTGGTAAAGAGTTTCTCATTTTCTCCTTTTCCACCAGGCCAAGCAACCTTTCTGGAGTCAGCACGTGTCCTCCTTTTTGGTTTATTTTTTCATACCTGGAAATAAAGATAATCTAAACTCATGTTCTCTGTACAGAAAAAAAAAAAAAGGCCAGCCAGACAGGTACTGTAGAAAGAAAAACCTCATCCCTCTGAAACTCTCCGATGTGGACAGGCAGAAGATTTCTTTATTTATTTATTTTTCACAAACAGTACTTTAGGAAGGGATACGACCTGTCATTACTTAGAGATTTCCAGCAGCTGAACATTCGGTGTCTGTCTGCCACCCACCTAGCACCAAAAATGCCACCAAGAGATCGGCTTGTCTCTAAAGGGACAAAATATCCCTCAAAGCTTAGCCTCCAAAGACTATGACACCTGCTCTCCCCTGTCTTCTCTTCCTCTCCATATCTACCCCACTAATCACCTATTAGCTCCTAAGGTACCAGAAATAAACACCAGCAGCCCCAAGGTTCAGACGGTGTCTACTAAGACCTGTGAAAACTGCCCCTTTTGCAAGCATTCGTCTGGAAAATAATACCTAGCTTAAGGATTTAAAGCCTAGAGGGGTTCTTTGTTGTTTCAGGCTTCTGGGAAGTGGTCATTTTCTTAATGTGATAAGAAACTGAAATGTTTTCAAAGAAAAGACACTTAGATGTGTGGCCTGCGTGGATTAGTAAGACTGGAAGCTGCTGTTCCATGAAGCCCTTAATTATGACAAACCTTCCCTGGCAAGCTGCTGTATTTACATAGCAGAATATTAAGCTACAATTTTTGTATGTGTATGAAAGGTATTTAGGTGTCACTGCTTTCTTGCAGTGTAATAATATTTGATTTGATTTAATTTAAGTTTGGATAAGCTTGGGGTTTTTGTTAATTTCCTCCATGTTGAGGGATAAAATATCCCGGTGTGAAAGCATTTTAAGATTCAACAATATTGTTCGAGCGTGGCATCTGCAACTAATAATAAAGACTATGCAACTTTGAATGAAAACAAGAAAATAAATGTCTAATTATCATGGCAAAGGGAAGAGGGTTGACTCATCTTCGGCAGTTTGGGTTACATGTGTGGGATTGTGTTTTGGATGGAGCACTCCAGAATAGCAACACTCCATCAAAAACACAGTCGTGCACCTGTACTCCAAATGGCTGAATAAGGCAAAACACATGTCACCCGAACACTGCGAATCAAATTAAAAAAAAAAAAAAAAAAAGGAAAAGAAAAGAAAGGAAAGCTGGAAGAGAAATAAAGACAAGTACCATAACATTGGTGTGTGTGAAGACTTGTTTCTCTAAAGCTCCCCGAGTGATTTATTTATTGCTAAACCTCTGTTCGCAAGCCATGTTTGATTTTGCTTGATGCTGATATAGACACTGCAACCGGATCTTATGGAGAGGGCTGCCAGCAACTGTTTGATCCTGATAAATTACAATAACAGGCACAATTTACAATGAGAAGCTATTGCTGCTTCTGGCCCTAATGTGTGATGAGGTTTAAAACATGGTGGGCCAAAATTCTCCTTAGCCGGTGGCCCCCCTTGGACCACTTACAGGAGAGCGTAAGAGAGCCATTGAGCAGAAGAAAATGACATTCACAGCAAGAGACAGGCTGAGTTTTATATCAAAGGTGTGTGTGTGTGTCTCTGCCTGTGTTTGGAGTGAAAGAGATGTTGTGGGGAAAAGAGGTACAAGGAGAGTGTATAATTCACATGTTTGGAAACTTGTATATTAACTGAGCAGCCCGTTCTCCCACCCAGATCCTTCTACATGTGCACACCCCCCTCCCCAACACACCATCCCCCCCCCCCATTTATGCCTGCAACGCATATGTGTTGGGAATATTGAAGTGTTTGCTTTGGAAAGTTAATTGATGACTGGCTGCTTATTTGATCTTTGCAGTGTCGAGTTCAATACGCAATAAGCTATAAAAAACACCCAATAGTTGGACACGGAAAGAAGTGCAAATTCAGAAGGGGATGTGAAGTGATATGAATTAGACCCCCCCCTGTGTATTTTCTTTGCAGTAGCATTCCCAGGCACCTGCCCCTGATTTCAGAAATGTATACAAGCCACAGTCCACAGCCAGGAGAGTAAAGCCAGATTTCTTAAGATATTTCACTGCCTAGAAGCTTTTGATAATCCCCTCAGATGCATATTTATTTTTTTTTTTGGCCTTTTTAGGGGGCTTTGAGTCTAACCATATCAACGTACACCTTCTTACTGAAGTGCTAAGAGTTAGCTGTCCTACAGGCCAATCAATAATAATCCAAAAACCATGCAGATTAAAAAAAAAAACAACAAAACAACAAGCAGATTAAAAAATGGAGTGAAAGGGATGTTGGAGGGGAAAGAGGAACAAGAAAAAGGTATCAACTACATGTCTAGAAACTTGTGTGTTCTCTGAGCAGCTGGTATTGCTGGTGCCTCCTATAGGGAAGCATACAAAGGGAGACGTGACTGCTCCACACGCTTTCGTTGGTGAAATGTTGAGAGAGGCTTCAGAAAGTCTCTAGAAGCAGTGGTGAAATTCAGTGGCTCTGACAGGCTGTTTACTGGACTTCAGAAGGACTGTGATGCACCTCTCCTGACACTCTATTTCTGCCTTTGGGAAGAGCTAAATGAACCAAGCCTCTGCTGCAGCTCTTGCCCAGCTGCATCTTCTGTTGATTGTTTCATCCAGCTGCTGTCAAGCTCACATGGGACATGTCCAGAGAGGAGATTTCCTCTATTCACCTATTTCCACAGACCCAATTTGTCTGTGTCCTCTGCCTTTTGTAGCCTTTGCCAAATCAGCTGTGCCACTCCTTTGCTTCTCTCCCCTCATTTCCCATTTAAATGCACAGAATCACAGAATACTATGGGGTTGGAGGGGACCTCTGGAGTTCATCTAGTCCAACCCCCTGCCAGAGCAGGTCCACCCAGAGCAGGTCCCACAGGAACATGTCCAGGCAGGTTTGGAATGTCTCCAGAGAAGGAGACTCCACCACCTCTCTGGGCAACCTCTTCCAGGGCTCTGCCACCCTCAAAGTCAAGAAGTTCCTCCTCATGTTTAGATGGAACTTGTTATATTCAAGTTTATGCCCATTCCCTCTTGTCCTGTCACTGGCCACCACTGAAATAAGACTGACACCATCCTCCTGACACCCACCCTTGAAGTACTTATAAGCATTGATAAGAACCCCTGCATGAAATGGCATTATCTTCAAGCATGCTCAAAATGCCAAAAATTAACAGAATTTAAGGTGGTTTTTTCTTAGTTGATCTCATAGTGGAAGGAGAACTGTGACTGTAATTTCCCTACACTTTTGGGGAGTATAAGTGACATATCCACATCTCAGTGGGTTCCTGGAGAATACATGGTGACAGCGACTACAGGTTGTGTAGCCTGATCTCCTGTCCATCAGAACTATTGACGTACTGGGACTGGTAACTTGTTTGACCTTGACCTGTTCCATAGGAAAGCAGCCATCCAGACATCCCTTTCCTGAGTAACTGGTTCTGGTCAGTAGCCATGATTGCTCCTTTTGTAAAAAATCCATCTAATTCATCACTTGAGAGTGTTTGGTTTGAACCTTGCACTTGTGAGACCATCCTTTGCCAGGTTAAAAAGTCCTGGAGTGCACTCCATTTCGTCTTTGAAACTATTAATACATAGAAGCCAAACCACTTTTTAATCCCTGGAGGGGTTCAAGGCCAGGCTGGATGGGGCTTGGAGCAACCTGGTGTGGTGGGAGGTGTCCCTGCCCAGGGCAGGGGGTTGAACTCGATAATCTTTGAATTCCCTTCCAAATATAACCATTCTGCGATTCTATTTTATGATCAATCTTCTTCTTGACCAGGCTTGAGGCAAGTAAGACTTGCTTGGTACAACTGCAGGCAGCTTCTTGTTTTGTTTTAAACCAGCCTCTAGGGTCAAATAAGAGTGGGATGTGCAAATCTCTGGGGTTCACCTTCCTACCTGCTTGGGCGGACTCCAACCAGCAAAGGCAAACAGCGAGAAGGCTGATGACCCAACGTAGTAGATCTTCCCACATGCAGTCCCCCCATATGTCAGCTTTGCTTCAGCCGAGCCCACGTCGCCACAAGGTGGGGATGTCATAGGTTTTAGGAGAGACGTTTCTCTATGTCCCTTCTGCCTTCTCCAGGCAGCAAACTGCCTCGCGGAGTTCAAATCTCATGTGAGCCTTGTGTTTAGTGAGTTGTCAGAGATAAGCCTGGCTCTGGGGGCAAATGTGAGCACGGGGAGCAGAGATGCCGGCAGCGAGCACATATGGCACTGTTTGTACTCTTAAGTTTGAAAGAACTAAACAAGTTAACAAATACAGATGTTTAAAATCAGTAAGAGTGTTTAATGAAAACAAACAAAATACTGTAGTCTATAAAGCAAAACCTGTTTTTCTTTTGCTCCTTTTGACCAGCTGGGATTAGTGTTTTTCTGAGCCTACACCCTCCTTTGACATATGGGATGTTTTTGAGGGACATTAGTCCCAGCAGATGCTGGGTGGCGCTTGGGTGGATGCCTCTGATTTTTAGTTAGTTCATAAATCAGCTTTTACAACCATGTGTATCCTATGATTTAACACATGCATAACAATAATACTGGATTAGGAAGAACAAACTGTTTCGCTGCAAAGGATATTTTATTTCTTAGTAATATTGCATACAATATGAGCTTTTCTGTAACATAAACAAAGGATTCATGCTATTTTTTTTGATTTAGCCGGTGCCCTTCATCCCCATGGGTCAAATTGTGCTCGGAATTGCATTAGTACAAATGCAGAGTACCTCCGCTGAGCTCAGTAAAACTCTTTCCATTCACTTCAAAGGGCGCTGCCCCAAACCCCACGCAGCCTGCTTCCCGCCAGCATCAGCAGCCACTTCCTGCCCAGCAAACGGACTTCACCAAACTCCCCTCAATTAAAAAAAACAAAAACCCACCTCACGTCACGCTTTACCTAATCAGAAGGTTAAATAGTGTCACGTTGCCTTCCTACGAAAGTCTTTTTCCTCTGTCAAGGAGGACTTTCTTTTGAATCTTCGAGCTCCCGCTGCAGATAGGAGTGCTAAGCTACCAGCACCCATGACATCATCCTTGGCTTCTGCCCTCGAAAGCGAAATGGTAGTTAAAAATATGAAATTCTGGTAGCAATGTCACACCCGGAGTTGAAGTCTAAAACAAAACTGACAATAAAATCGACTGCCAGGAAACGGACTATTTTTTAAATTAGACATCTATCATGTCAGCTTTGGGTTAATCTCTGGAGCCAGCTCAAGGATGGATGAGGTAATATTTGCACATGTTATGGATAAGATAGAATGAAAATGGATTTTCCTTTTTTTTTTTTTTTTTCCCTTTTTTTGGCTAATGCTCTACAAAGATTATGAGCCTGACGGTTGGAGTCAATACGAGCTGTGATTGAGGGGTTATGTGTGAAGCAGCAGATTAGAATGGTTTTAATATGTTGCATGATGATCTCTGAAAGTCCCAGGCAGAGTGCTGTGAATAGGGGCACTTGCAGGAGGTAGGAAGATGTGTGATAAGTGGAGGGTTGACATAATTCTGGAAAAAGCTCTCAGAGCCAACACATTTAATGGATAAGTTTAAGGACTTGGACTCTTAGTTGTGAGTGCCAGAGACGGAGGCTTAACAGGGAGTCAGGACTTGGTGACAGACCCAGCTAAAAGATGGCTGGATGTGACTTGTAATGCATAAAAGAAAATGAAACGTTGAATCATAACCTGTTATAATAGCGACCGCTTTTGCTATTACAGAAACTATCTGATAATTTGTTTTTGCCCCTGTTAATAGTATTTAAAACACACGTGAATTACAGCTGGGGAAGGGATTCCATTAATTCCTCTTTTCTGTGCTTTTCTTTTTGTAAAAGCTTTTCTTAGCCTTTGTCCATGCAGTTCTCTGAAGCATATTCCTGGCAGAGCAAACCCATTTGCTCAGTGTTTGCACTAAGCTGCCTGGGAAAGGTTGACACATGCAGGAACCCTCAGAGACCTGGCTTAGGAACTGTGGGTCTCAGGTGGCTTCGATCTATCTTGTTCTCCTTCTTGGAGAATGGTCTCCTGCATAACCTTGTTGGTTCTGGAGACCCAGTTAAGTTAAATCAGTTCTTTCTTATAGGACCACACAGAACAGGACGCTCCACAGAGCATTTTCACAGCCAGCTGCTACTCTGCAAATGGGCAGAGAAGTTCAACCATACATAAAAAGAGCCAGTGGTTGTAAAGGTTTTGGATTTTTCAATAAAATATAAACCAAGTATGCAATATTCCCTACTTCCAAAAGAGAGTCACTCGAGAAAATGTGACATAACCATGACAGGGGTTGGGAAGGAATAGAAGTGAAAAGGTTTCAAAAAAGTTGCACTTCTCTATTTTTTATTTCCCTGAGAATCTCGCGATTTTTCTGCATTCATTTTGACTTGCGGAAAGCTGTTTACATTTTATTTATGCTGTATACGTCTCTGTGAAGAAAGTTGTACAACATATATGTCAGTCTATGCAGGTGTTTATAACTGTAAATGTTACTTTTGTAGTTTCCCAAAGGGAAAATACACCCAACGGCATCTTCTTGAACCTGTAAATAAACTGTTTTCCAGAGCAGTCATCAAGCACATCATGAAAGGAAATGGCAGAGCAATTCCACTGACAATAGCATGAGAATTATTATGAACCAGATGTGAGACAATACAAATATTAGTGGAAAGAATGCTTTCTCTCTACCCGAGCATGACAAAGCTTCAGGAAACACATAGATGCTGATTGGATGTGCAATGAAAATAAGTGTGCAGTGCTTTGAGTGGAACTACAGGCTGAAATTCTTCTGGACGAGCTTGCAGGCAACATGTCATCTGTATGAAGACCAATGAAATGCTGCTCATCCCTCTGACTGGGGCTGAGCTTTTGTTACAGCTCCAGCATGCTTTCCATAGGGAAGGAACAACAACATCCCTCCATGGAGAAGGAGTCCAGGAAGGCTGTACCGAAAGGGTCCTGCAGGCTGGAACATTGGAACAGGCTGCCCAGGGAAGTGATGGAATCACCATCCCTGGAGGTATCTAAAAGATGAGTAGACATGGCACTGAGGGACATGGTTTAGTGATGGTTTTTATCAGAGTTAGGTTGATGGTTGGACTAGATGATCTTAAAGGCCCCTTCCAACCTAGATGACCCTATGAGAAAGAGGGCCATCAAGCCCACAGCTTTTTTCTGCTTCACAGCCACCGCTCTGTTATGGGTGCCTGTAGAGCCTGACCCCTCTGGAAGGATGCTGATATACAGAGAAGCAGGGACATGGGGCATGGTGGGTCATGCACCTCATCTGACAGCCCCTCAGGGATGTCTCAGGCATATCAGGTCATTTTGAAGGGCACCAAGGCCTATTTTTGGGCAGCTGAATCATGCCTTAGGTGTTCCATGCAGCAGCAAGGTGCTGCCAGCTTGGATGTGAATATCAACAGCAGCTCTGCAGTATGGCTGAAGGTTGAAAATAGTGTAACCCTGGCATTTCAGAAACAGAAGATAAGGTTTCACTCTGGAATTTACCAGAGTATTGGTGCTAACATGTAAATTATGCAGAATAATCACATTTTATCTATTTAACTAAGATTAGAGCTCTGCCTTATCAGCAAATGAAGTATTTACCAACTGACCAGGTCTCTGTTGAGACTGGGTGAGGGCAAATTGATATGATTATTATCTGACACTTTTTTTTCACAACTGATGCTTCATGTGAGAACTTCAACAGCCCATCTGGCCTCAGTTGGTGGTTTTCTAACTTGCCAGCTTTACTTCAACATACTATGATAATATTATTTCAAAATAGCCACATCATCTAGTATCTTTCAAAATGTGAAATGTTTATAAAAAAATATATATATATCTCCCTGGTTCATCTTATACAATCCCTGCCATCCTTTACCTACCAGAACTGTGTTATGCGAGCTTTTATTCTGTTATTAAAGGGGAGATGTAAAGTCATGTGGCCATCCTACCACAAGCTTCTGCCAGCTGTAAACCTCATCACAGTTCCTGTAAAGTACATTTCCACAGATCGAGTTACTGCCAGGGAAGACTTTAACAATCTTCTACCCTACTTTCAACCAGCAACAATTAGTATTAGCAAATGGTCCAGGCCACTGCCTGGAATCACATATGATTTCTATTCAAGAAAGACAAACTTTTATTCAAACCAGACCTGTAAGCTAAACACATGAGTTTCCCTGCTTAAAATAATGAATCTGAAGTAGTTTCTATCATTCATTTTAAAAATCACTCTCACATTTGAAATCAAGTTGGCTATTTTCCCTTGTCTGTATTAACCATCTGGTAAGGGTGACTTTTCTAACACTGGTGTCTAGGGGTAGGATTTATTCTTTTTAAAAAAAATACCTTCTCCTTCCCACCTTATTTTTTTCATTTTTGGAGCTTGTCCTTGTAATGCGGGCAAAACTCATCCTATCTTTGAAAACAGAGAAAAAAAAACCCCACACATGGCATAACTTCCTCTATAAGATTCTTAATATATTTTACAGTCAAAATGTAGTTCTGTATATGATGATTTAAGAAGGCACACACATGCTTTCAGGTCATTAAAGTGCATTGTAAAAATAATAGAGACACAAAGGGCTTATTCTCAAGAAACGATGCACACCCTCTTCTCCATGGAATATTGAAGATCTGTTTCATTTTTCAGTATAAGGCAAGTTCAAGATGCTATTTCCTTACCACATACCTCAGTGGTGCATGACCCCAGGAATAAAAAGTGAGGGGATTTATACGCATAAGAAAAAAATCTTGGCACTTCTTAACATTTTGCTCCTCTTCCTAAATAAAAGACCTTCGGAACAATCCCTCTTGCTGCTGTTGTGAGGGGGTCACTCTGCCGGTCAGCAGGCACCTTACTCTCTGTGGATGCTGGGCTGAGTGAACCATGCTGCTTTTGAAACAAATCTGTAGTTAAACCTTCCCTTTTTCCATACGTGATGACCGACTGTCCACAACGAGGATGAAGACCAAGGGCAGGCAGAACAGCAAGCTGGGACTGCTCCAAGAAACTGGTAAAAATGCAGAGGATGGAGCCTCGGAGGTAGGAGGCACTTAGAAGACAAAACTGAACTCTGCATGTGGTGGAAAAACATGGCCTCTCCCGGGAAAAGAACACCTGGTTTCCAGTGAAAAGAACTTCCAGTGATTTTGCTCAAGGGTTGCCTTGGCCCAAGGTTGTGTTAGAAGCAGCTAAGTAAAAGAAGAGGCTGGAAGCTGCTGTCTGCAGACGTCTGCAAGTGGGTGACGTTCAAGATGCCTAAGATTGCTACTGACAACGTTTTCTCTGCTGCTGTGACATGGAAGTGAGTGTCTGATGAAAACCCCAAAGGCTAAGCCTTTTCATAGGAACATGGTCTGCCCGCTGACGTTACAGCCACCGGCTTAAAGCTGGTACTTTGCAGGTCCAAGCTTTGGTTCACATCATGAATGAAACAACTCCTTCCTATCAAATGGCAGAGAAACATGGGTATGAAAAGGAGAAGCGACCAAAGGATGCCACTGAGAGGAAACTGAGATGCTTACCTATCTATGGAAGAGAGATGGCAACTGTGTTATTGATGCACTAACTAATAGAATTGGAAGTAAAATCCAAAAGGCAGTTCAATCACAACATTTTTCCAGTTAAATCATAGAAACATAGAATCACAGAATCATAGAATTGCCTAGATTTGAAGGGACCTTAAAGATCATCTAGTCCAACCGTCAACCTAACCCTGACAAAAATCACTAAACTAAATCACTTGACTAATCACAACTAAATGTAGGCCAAGACCTCTTACCAGGCACGTTTAGGCAGAAGGAGGCTGTCTGTATTTTACCACCTTCTTTAAAAATATATAATGTCTTGACACACAGAAACCGGGCTCAATAAATTGCCTCTCCATAACAGTGTGACAAGCACAATATTTCTGATAGGGGTTGGTCTTTACTGTTCCAATGGTTCAGATTTTCCCTCTGTGAAGGTGTTGAGTGAGTCCCCATGAGTGAGTGAATGGGAAAGAATTCAGCTTGTACCACAAATTCACCTCCAACTCTCCCCTGCCCCTGCAGATCAGCAAAACAAATTCTACGTCGTATGATGATCCTATAAAGCAGAACATAATGAAATTTGGTAACGGCAGTCCCCGAAGGCCTTCCTGGAGGTGTAGTGACCTGTGAAGAAAGGTAGCACTTGGCTCAGGTGAGGACCCATTCCTGTTTCCTGCTGGTCCAAAAAAAAAAAAGGGCTCCTGTGCCACAGAGGGGAGATGAGCAGCCAAAGAGTTTCAGGCAGGAGGATGTCGGTGTGGTCTCTCACTAATCAGGGATGTCCCCCTACTACAGGTTTTTAAACCTGCCCTTCTAATCTGAATGATAAAGCACCACTGGAAATAACATTTGCAACATTTTGATCAGTCAACGCGGAAAGGTTTGTAAGGGGAGGCAATATCTTTTATGACACTAGTCTGAAAAAGCAGACAAGCTTTCAGCAGACAAACTCTTCCTCAGGTCAGTAAGAGTACGCCTGGAGAGCCATGAATGTTTCAGTTCTGGAATCACTTTTCCGGGAAAAAAGTGGCCTAAGACATAAGCAAAATTGAAAGCAAGCTG
>BJBW01006002.1:111714-128258 GCA_004320125.1 Scolopax mira | reverse complement strand
GCAGAGAGAAACCTAATGAAATTTAACAAGGACAAGTGTGGGGCACTGCACCTGGAGAGAAATAAACCCCTGCATCAGGACAGGTTGGGGGCTAGAGAACAGCTCTGAGGAGAAAGACCCGGGAGTTCTTGTGGACAACAGGATGACCATGAGCCAGCAATGGGCCCTTGTGGCCAAGAAAGCCAATGGCATCCTGGGGTGCATCAAGAAGAACGTGGCCAGCAGGTCAAGGGATCATCCTGCCCCTCTACTCTGCCCTGGTGAGGCCCCATCTGGAGTACTGTGTCCAGTTCTGGGCTCCCCAGTTCAGGAAAGACAGGGAACTGCTGGAGAGGGTACCACAAAGGGCCACAAAGATGATTAAGGGCCTGGAGCATCTCTCCTATGAGGAAAGACTGAGGGACTTGGGTCTTTTTAGTCTGGAGAAGACTTACGGGGGATATGATCAATGCTTACAAATACCTAAAGGGAGGGTGTCAGGAGGATGGGGCTGGTCTTTTCGCAGTGGTGCCCAGTGACAGGACAAGAGGAAACGGGCACAAACTTGAGTATAAGAAGTTCCACCTAAACATGAGGAGGAACTTCTTTACTGTGAGTGTGGTAGAGCACTGGAACAAGCTGCCCAGAGAGGTGGTGGAGCCTCCTTCTCTGGAGACATTCCAAACCTGCCTGGACAAGTTACTGTGCAACCTGCTTTAGGTAGACCTGCTCTGGTTGTGGGGTTGGGCTAGATGATCTCCAGAGGTCCCTGGAATAGGTCCCCCTATGACTCAGTGGCACACAGGGTTTTGCAGCAGTAGCTGTCAGCACAGCCTCACCTTCAGAGGTCCTGCTGCTGCTTTGCTTTGACAAATGGAGCAGAACTAGTACAGCAAAAATCTTGTTATGAGTGAACTCTGAGAAAAATGGGATTTACCTCACTTACCTTGACGGAAGCAAACATGGTATATCCAGATGTGGGAAATACATGCAGATCCACAATTTCCTTGCTAGCTAGTTACTGGGAAATCAACTGCTTGTATGGCCAGCTTCAGCTCCTAACAAACACAGGCAACTTCACCAATGACAACCAGAACCTGCATGGGGTCTCCTGGCTATGGCACCACAGTGACAGGCACTGGCTGGGGCATGGGTGGGACAGTGGAGATCTCAGCAGCCTCTAGATGGCTACACCAGAGCACGCTGGTGCAGGAGCATCACAGCCTCCATGCCTTGGGTGAGAAGTTTGCTTTTATCTCCATCTTTTCACATCATATAATTCTTGGATCAAGTCATAGGTCTTCTCACAGAGCTTCATCTCTGCTTCTGTCTGCAATACTT
Organism: Scolopax mira; assembly: GCA_004320125.1. Lineage (NCBI taxonomy): Eukaryota > Metazoa > Chordata > Aves > Charadriiformes > Scolopacidae > Scolopax > Scolopax mira. The sequence goes on along the minus strand of BJBW01006002.1, from coordinate 126,938 downwards.
AACTCATGATGACTTGGAGAGGCATTTTTCCAGGCACTTGCTACGTGTGCAGCCTGGAAAGGGGGAGAGCCCATCCCCTGGTAGTGTTGGCTTGGGCTCTCCCTCCAACATACCCTCCAACAGGCTTAGGAGGAGAATGAAAAATACAGGAGAAGGGAGAGCAATTAAGGCTCCCATCAGATATGGTGTTGACACATAAGAACAAACAGTGAATAACCCTAACATGAGGTGAGCAATATTTAGGATTATGTATAATTGCACATGCAGAATATAAAACCTCAGCACTCGGTAAAGAGATGAGGACAGGAGTAGTTCACATCAGGCACCCTGAGGAGACCTGGCACGCAAGTCAGGCACAAAGCAAGGAAGAAGAAAAGATGGATAATAAGTATTTTATTCCTACAAAGTATTTTATTCTGACTGCTACTCCTTTCCAAAAAATAAAGGTAATAATTAAAAGTGAGGCTTAATGCTTTGATGCCTCGCTTCACAGACTGCACATTCAAATTCCTCAACAAGACAATGCAAAAACAGGTAGTTAACGGGGCCGTCAGCTGAAGAAGGCAGACAACCTTGTGCAACACCAAGGAGGCCCCAGGGTGGTGAAGGTCTGGGTCTCTTCCCCAGACACACCACCACAGCCAGCCCCATCCAATGGGCATCGGTCCTTCCCTGCACCACCAACATTCCTGCTGTTTCCAGCCTCTCTAAAATTATCCATCAGCTCTGAAGCAAAACACATGGGGCATGGACCAGCCTCACCCCACCTCATCAGCAGACACTGGTTACTCATCAAGGCTTGGAGACAGTCGTGAACATGGCTCCATGGTGCTGACCTGTCCCAAAACACCCTACCCATCCCCTCCCACCAGCGCATGGGGACAACCACACACATTGAGCTCTCCCAGGCAAGACGATGACCCCTCATGGTGATGGAGACCAACCTCCAGCAACCTCCACCACCACCAGGCAGAGGGATCAGGTCCCTGCCAAGCTGCAGCATGACTTCACCCCCATAATCCCCGTGACACGTGTGAATGCCGACACCGTGCCAGATTATCAGCAAGGTGATAACACTCATGGGTTGTACCTGCTCGGCACGGCCCGAGCGTGGCTCCCTCAGGGCTCCTCCGGTTTCACTTCCCGCTAACGTGCACCTGCACCCATTTCAGAAGCAATAAAAGCAAGCACTGTACTTAAAGCTTTGCTCAACCCCCCCTATATAAACCTGAGCGAGCCCCACACTAACGACCGTCGGTGCCCACAGCTGGGCTGGCAGGTGGCCCGGCTGCAGAGGGAGCTGGTGGCCACGGTCCCCGGCCACCGTCCCACCACGACGCATCCGACACGCACATCTTGCACGACACTGAGTGAACAGGGGCTATGGGTTACTCCCTGTTTTGGTGTAAACCTGCATGATGTTGCTGAACTCTGGCCACCTATTTCCTTATCAGCTTCAGTTCTTTTAGTCAGAAGTTAGCTAGCAGGCTGGACACAGCTTTATCCGAGTTTTATATGCAGCTGTATTTGCTTATCGCACAGATAAGTGTTAGAAAAACAACAAAAAAACCCAGCAGCTAGTAACTTGGGTATCTCTCAGTGCCCTTATCAAAAACATCCAGCCTCTAGACCGACTCATCATCTACTGCTAACGGGGAAGAAAAAAACCCAAAGAAAACACAATGCTGGGCTTTTCAGGATGTGCATACCAATGATCTTACTACTGTCACTAAGGGAGCACTGTTCAATTAACAATGAAATGAAGACCCATACTTGAACTGGTGTGGTGGTCCCACCAGCAGGTGCTGCTGGGAGCACATCCCAGAGCTGGGAGGACTCCTCTGCCCAGGGCAAGAAGAGCAGGCTCAGACACAAAGCCTCTGGCAGAGATTTCATGTTTCAGGAAAGCCAACCAAGAGGCCAGAGGTCTAGCAAGGGGGTGGCCCTGAGCCCCTTGGTCCCTCCTCTGACCTCCAAAGAATCATAGAATGGTTTGGGTTGGAAGGAACTTTAAAGATCATCCAATTCCAACCCCCTGCCATGGGCAGGGACACCTCCCACCAGACCAGGTTGCTCGAAGCCCCATCCAGCCTGGCCTTGAACCCCTCCAGGCATGGGGCACTCACAACTTCTCCAGGCAACCTGTTCCAGTGCCTCACCACTCTCACAGAAAAGAAATTCTTCCTGATACTTAATCTAAATTTACCCTCTTTCAGTTTAAAGCTCTTACCCAGGTTTTAGGACAATGTCTTATTGACGTAGTCTCCGATAAATAGTCCCTCCCCATCTATCCTGTATGAAAATTCCAACAGGGATGCTCAACTGGGCAGAAAACATTTTTTCCTGGATAAGCTAGTTTTGTGCTGGTCTAGCTTCCCATGTGGTCTCAGCCTCTGGTCAGGTGGAGTCAGTTGAAGCACAGGGGACACGATCTGAAGTGTCCAGGGACAAGCAGACAGACCTACATCTACTGACCTGCAATGTGAACCAAAGCCTCATTCTACACAGCACCCAGCACACTGTCAAGCAGTCCGTGAAAGCAGCGTCAACCTTCATCTCAGAAAAAAGAAAAAAAACCACCAAAAACCAAAGATTATGGCTTTCTGAGGAAACTATTCTCTTTTGATCCATGTCATGAAGTTGTGAGCACGCTTGAGTCATGGCACACGTGTGGACCATTGTAACGCACTCGCAGAGCAATGTGTCCTCCTCCTCAATCTCTGAGAGCATCCACCAGGCAGAGGTTGACATGCGGAGGTGATTCAACGCCGAGGAACAGAAACATGAAGACACGCTGTTCTTAGAACGGGGGCTGTACCTGACACTACTTTTATTTACCCAGGAAAGTTTTCTGCTCTGTATGCCCTTCCCTTTCCAATTTACCCTGAGAAATGCCAGTTGAAAACCTGAATATTATTTTTTAACTGACAGGGCATTACGCATAATGCCTTCCACCCCCTCCTTGTGCTTATGGCATAGAGCAGAGGGGAAAAAAAACCAAAAGCAAACACAAAAAAAAAAAAAACAACAACAAAAAAAAAAAACACCAAAGAAATGGAGGGGGAAGAAAAACCTTCCCACCAGAATGTAAATATTTGTGCATAGCGAGAACAAAGTATTTCCATAAAGCTTTCAATAAAGGCTGACTGGAGGCCAAATTTTACCCTTAGACACAGGCACAAAACCCCCAGTAAAGTTACTCAGAGCTGCCCAAGTTTCTGCAGAGGCCGACTCGGGCGTATTGTGTACACACAGAGAAGGACTCTGTGCTCAGGAGCTACGGCCAGACTTCCAGCTCCTTCTCCAAACTCAGACAAGATTTGCCTCCAATCAGCGAGGAACTTCGGAGAGATGAGTCAAACCTGCAGGATTTGCTGCAATACTCGCTGCAAAAGAGGATGTGAGAACTGGCAAGTACGCTGTGTTTACTCACTGTGCCATCTAATTCTGGAAACTGGAGCTGAGATTCGACGCTCGAGCACGACTCCCGAGGGGTGGTGGGAAGATCCTGGCCACGTTACAAAAAGCCACTCGTTGGGCAAAACCGGTGGTATCTCCTCACCCGGGGCCACGGGCTGACACAGGCAGAGGCCCTACAGCTGGCAAGTGAAGCCTCCCTAAGGTAGACACCGTAGGGCATCTGCCTCGAGCCCAGGGGACCAGCCTCCGCAGGCAAAGCCTCACAGGAGGAAAAGGGATGCTCTAAAAATCACACACTGCTTCAGTTAATGACACAGATTTACGCTGGGTGTTAGCCTGTTTCGCTAAAAAAAGCCAACCAGATTTTTTTTTTTTTTTTTCCTGGTGCAAACTGTCCTTTATAGAGACTATTAATAACCCTCTTACTTCAGTTTAAGCGATACTTCTCCTCCTTGTTCTCCCACTGACTGAAAAGATAACTTGCAAAACGAGATACAATTTATCTATATCTTTTGTCCTCGTCCCTTTGCTCCTGTTACCGTCTGGACAGGTGGGCTGTTTTCTAGGGGAAGCACTCCATGGAAAACAGAGTGTAGATTTGCTGCAATATTCACATTTTTAAGCAGAAAATGAAAGAAGGCATCTAGTACACTAAACAGATCTCCTTTGATTCTGGTCTCTTGTAATTTGTTCTGTGTTGCAAACTAATAACTTAGATAAAACACGCCGTTATAAACAGCCATCTCAAACAGCTGCAAAGATGCTCTTCGCTATCAGACACCAGTGAAGACAAACAGCAGTGAAGGGCAGCCGCCAGGAGATTATGCTGAAACAAATGCATTTTTATTTTTCCCTTTAAATTACAAAAGATTATCATTTTGCTCAGCAATGCCCCTTATTAAATTGAAACTCTCCACATCAGAATTAAATGCGTCCTATCTCCTCAAAATGAAGTGTATTATTTATCACTAATATTTAATGACAAAAACCTGATAACTTTCTCCGATTATACCACTGATTTCCTCCAGTCATGCATCATTGGCTCTGCTGGTCATTAGCATTATCACAGTGCATAAACTCTGGCTTATGCAGCAAGTTTGATAACAGAGCCAGGCGCATATAGCTACTATTTTTCAGTTTGTTCAGATTTACCAGTTTACCTCTCTATGAACGTGCTTCTATCTAATGGCATCTATTATAATCCCTAGAAATTCTAGTTAATAAATTTCCATTTCCACACAACCCGCTTCTGCAAGATCAGAATTCTCTGGCAACTATAAAGCACATGTTGAAAAATCAGATTTCCCCTTCAACCGTCCAAGGACCCTTTTCCAGAAAAACCATATTCCAGCCAATCTGAAAAATAAAAAGGAAATACCTAGTCTTCTCTGACTATTTAATACTAGGAATATGCTGGATAGGCTTAAGATATTTTCATTTAATTCACAGGTAGTCTTGCATTTCAACTTTTATGAAACAGTATTTTTGGGTGCTGTAGCTATAGCTTTTCTAGCAGTGAAGAAAAAAAAAATAATCAGAATAAATGTGCATGGTACGACATCAGCTAAAATACACCAAGTTTTTCCCATTGTCAGTTAAATCCTGTAACTGAAACGATGGACTAGAAAGGTTTTCTGAATAAGACCACCATTCCTTACACCACTGGCCTTCAGAAAACTCAGGTGGGTCAGCCAGAAAATAACTTTAATTGTACAAACAATAATTACACTGCATACTTTTGACATTCCTTTTTCAAAGCCTTTTAAGTATCAAGTAATTTACCACTGAAAAATACGTTTTCATGTTTGCAAATGTACAACTCGGGAGCCTTACAAATCTAATATACATTATCTGAACATCGACGCGCAGGCATGTCATTTAAAACCAACAAAAACAATTTCCTACGAGCTTTTTCAGAGCCTCCTTCTCCCAGCATTTGTTTAATTCAACCAGAAGAGGACGGGGCCCCTGACACAACTATCCGATTAAAATAAGTTACCAAAGTTGTTAACACATTATTACTATTGCAAAACTTACTCAGAAGAATCTCTCTTCTAAATCTGCTAAGGTAGGTGTAGGCTATGATATTCTGTACAAACATCCAGATAGATTCTTATTACATGTTACATGCATGAATATTCAAAGATTTTTATTATCCGAGCCAAACTGATATTTTTTTATTATTATTATTTTTTACTTTCATTTAACTCAGCTCCCATGACTTCAGTAGAGGTATCTGGGGCTTAGGCCAAATAACCAAAGCAAAATCTGGTTGTCTCATATACTACACATGGAAATACACCTATTTATGAAATTCACCCGAGGGGGGGGAATAGTTTACAGTACACTGATCAACAGCGTCTGCATGAGACTGTCTGGAGGAGCCTTATTTGAGAAGTAGAGCAGTTATGAAAGCAGAAAGTATCGATACGAACGCAGTTGGTGCCACCGTACTACGCTCTTCGCTGGGCAGAATTCACATCACTCACAGAAGATTTCAGTTTGGGCATAGTTTCAGTATCACTAACTGTGCTATTCGAAGTTGGGGCTGTTATGTGAGAAACGGCAGCAATTTGACAAGGTTAATGCCAAATTCCATGTTCTCTACCGACGCACAAAAGCCGTCAAGCCCTGGGAGAAAGGCAGGAGCTCGGGAGCACAGGATGCAGACGCGCTAACACAGATGCTTCCCCAGCCCCTGCCCTGCTTCACCATCCGGGGGCTTCAATCCGATCCTTCAAGAATGAAATGGTGAAAAATATTGCCATTGTTCTCCTCTGCCCACCTGCTCCTCCATCTGCACGTGCACCCCCTCCAAAACCTACTTTTGACCTTACTGAGCATCAGCCAACGTCAAAAGCCTCGCTGGCCGCATCCTTCCCCTCCCCAATCCAGCTTCAAGGTCCTCCCAATGCCAGGAGCTGCTCCGTGATGCCCCACGGCCCCCTGTGCTGTCACTGCTCTCAAAGGGATTTCTGCCCTAGGAGGAAAGGAGGAGTTACACCACCAATTTTAATGGAATTTTTCTTTCCAGGGCAAGTACAGAACGTGGGAACTGGGCTGGATGAGCTAAGCGAGCTGCCTGACCGGCTAACAAAAATTTGTCATGAGGTTCATGGGAGATAGAGTTCATGACTCACTGTCAGCAAGCTTTACTATTACAACATAAAAGCTATTATTTAAAAAAAAAAAAAAAAAAGTGAGCACCAAGAGGAACACTTCAAGAAGATTTTAACTTCTTAATCCCAAACAGACTACTCCTAAAGGTTTGCAATGGGCCCAGCTGACAAAAGTCATAAAAGACAACCTTGCAGTTGAAAGAATATTAGAATAGCACATTTTAGCTGACAGAAAAAACTCAACTATTTCTGCTTCCTTCACATTCCCAGAAGTTTTTTGGGAAGAGGTGTCCCACTTGGGCTCAGCTCTGAGCTCTCCGATAGCAAAAGAGAAACACCAACTTTGCATTCCCCGTGAGACACTGGGAAGATGCTTTTTAAAAATGACACTGGTTCCTAAAGAAATATCAGTTAATTACTTAATCCTTCTTAATGGAATGATTAACATCCTTTCAGCAAACAAGGCTGAGATGATTTAACGTTTTCCTGCATGTTTCATTACAGAACTGGTAAAATTAATACCGCTCCCCTCTCGTCTGCTGCGACCACTCATTTCTTTATAATCAGGTACATTTTTCACTTCTGCAGAGCAGCCGCTGCGCCCGACCGAGAAAAAGACTCAAATACACAAAAATCTGCGTTGTCGTTATTCTGCTGTGAAGCCGAGGACCGACCACCGGGCAGGAAGAGACTTTCCATCAGAAATGCAGGTGGCCATGGCACCAGGGGAAAAAAAATCCAGGTACGGAGGCAGCACGGAGCAACGAGCTGGCAACAACTTCATCAGCATCCCGGGACCAACCGCGCCGCTGCGGAAGAGGGGCAGCCACTTCAAAGGGAACCAGGGAGGGATGTTTGAATCCCGGCTCAGACAGCTCCTGAATCCCTGAGAACCCCCGGCTGCTTTTTTTTTTTTTTTTTTTTGGCAAGAACAAAAGTCCTTTCAGGGCTCTACCGCTCGCTGCAGTCAAACCCAGGCTCAGACGCTAATTCTGCGGGCAAGGCTTCGATTTTTGTGATCAGATGTTTAACGGCTGCTCTGAACACACCAGCCATCCCCCCCTCACCATTTTATCTTCCTTTATCACGAGCTTTTTTAATAGAGACATGACATTCTGTTCACTGCTGGGTTCCCTCTATTTATCTCACCCTTAACAACACTTCGGCATCATCGGCTCCGCTATCTAAATCAGCAATAGTGCATGTCCGGTCACATAAAACCAGAGAGGGTTTCCCAAGATGCCTTGGGAAGTCCGATTACTCCAGTTTACTGATGTGTTAACGTGCCCGATCTACTAATTAATGAACAAACAGCTTAGGCTAGGAGCTGGGGGAGGGACACCAACACGAAGGCTGCGGAGCGCCCAAGGAAAGACACTTGACCCTAATTGTTAGCAACAAGATGACAAGACTGATCGGGAAGTACAGCTAAAACTCGGATCCGACCTGAAAGGAAATGTCTGGCAAAGAAGGGAAAACTAACGATGCTGTTAGAAGCTCCAGCCAACCTGCCGAACTGTGCCACCTTCTGTCGGTGCTCAGCACCCAAGCACCTGGTCCTTACAAGGCTCCCCCAGCACCCCAGCACCACACTCCCACACCATCCTTCTCTCCGTGCCCAAATCCTCACCCTCCTCCTGCAACCCTGCGGCTTCAGGGACATTCACCCCAACCCAGGAGGGGCAGGAGTTCTCCCCAACCTGTGGCCGGGCGATGAGAAAGCACAGCTCATCCTGCACCTTCCCAGCCAAACCACCTGCCTTTGGCCACATCCCAAATCCCAGCGGGTGGGTTTTAAGGGGGACCAAAGTTTTGGCTGAAGTTTCAGCCAGACCCAAGACTAAACCTTCCTCATCTTGAAAGGACCCCAGGACCACATCCTGCAATGGAGATGCTCCAGCAAGAAGGGTCCCGCGCAGCGAGTGCACACACCCGGCAGCACTTCCATAGAGATTTCAAAAAAAAAAAAAAAAAAGGTTGTAAGCACTTTCTACCTGAAAAAAATCCACGAAATCCATAATCACAACAATATCAGAGCCCCTGCAGCACCGAGCTGTGGGCCGGACACCCAGTGGGAAGTTGGCTTAGGGACTGTACATCCATTTGCCACCCTGCAAATGCCACCCATCGTTATCCTGCTGCACGAGGGGCCCAAATCAAGAGCAGCACGAAAGCAACTTCTGGAGGAAAGAAGCACCTCTAATAAGAGCCCAGCAGTGACAAGCTCTGCACGGAGAGAGCGAGTAGCACTAAACAGTACACTGGAGAATCATCTGTATAAAACATTCCGGGTATTTATTTGCGTTGCTTTCCCAAACCATCGCAACCAAAGGGGAAACTGGGAAGGGGAAAAAAAAAAAAATAAAGCCCACCATGAGTTTCAGAGCAGCGCTCCCAAAAACACTGTAGCCTATCGGATATATATAAATATTTTACGATATGGGTTCCATTTCAGTAGATCTGTCAAGATATTTACAGGGCTTGACAGTATTTCTGTCTTTAATTAAATTTTCACACACATACTTTAATGTAATTTAAATAGATTATTAGTTGTCAGAATATAGTATAAATTTTGTTTACGATTTAGTTACTTTAAGTACTCGCATCAAGGAAACTCATTTAACCCCCTGACTGAGTAGCATTAAGTGTTGAGATGAGACTTCTAAAGAGCTTCTACTGCCCTTTGCACTCTCGCAATAATCTTAAATTACTACAACTTAATTACAATTTCAAGGCACTAAAATGGAGATGTTTTAAAAACAGGACAGGGAGGGTCAACGAGAGGAGAAAAATTATTTAGTCCTCCTCAGGTACCAGATGCTGCTTGGAGAGAAATTGATTTTGCCCGTGCTCTTCTCTTTGCTCATTTTCCATAGAATACGGTCTTCGTTTTCAGGGTGGCGCTGAACAAAAAGTTATCAAGATTATTCTGGATACTTGCCACACACAAACAGCCATTATACATCAGCCTGTTCACTTGCAATGCATGGAAGAGATCGGTGCCAGGAGAATAGCAAGACAAAACCCTAGAGCATATTTGCAAAGAAGGCTGCACGCGAACAGAGCCAGCAGCTTCTCTGACTTGGTAGCTCCAATGCTGAAGTAAGGAGAAAAAAAAAGGAAAAAAAAAAAAAAAAAAAAAGAGCACATGTTAAAACACTCCAGACATCCCAACCAACAAATATCTGATCTCCTAAAAATAGAACAGCTGGTTCCTCTATAGACCAAAATACAGTTTGTTTGTTGGGTTTTTTTTAAATTAAAAGACTACAGAGTCGCCACAATTAAATTTTTTCCTCTACTGACTGCGTGATTTGTGATTTATTCCTTCTGACTTTTTCCCCCCACCCTCCCCTTCTATACACCCCGGCGTCACCTTGTTACCTACGGTTGCTGCAATTCCCGACGCTCCGGGAGCTGCGGGAATCCGCCGGCTGGGGAGCTGGTGGGAGCAGCCGGCTGCCAGCAGCGCTTCCAGCAGCGCAAAAGCTTCTCCCAACCCTGAGATTTTTCCCTTTCTCATCGCAACCAGGCATTTGGGGAGGATTTGGCCCACCCGAAAACCAGGCTCGCGACCTAAAAACCCGCCGTGCCTTCCTTAGTATGGCCCCAGCACTTACACGTGTCCTCAGCGGGGTGAAGGCAGGGACTCCGAGCCTGGCCATACCTTCCCGAGCATTTCAGTGAAATTTGGGTGCCAAGACCTCTGAGGAACGATCGCAAAGGCGCTGCTGATCCCTAGTGCACGGCGCTTAGAAATTCCACTTAGCAAAGGCTTTGCTGGCTCCGAACCGCTCGCCAGGTGTGAAAACAGGCGAGGAGATGGAAGGGAAGAGGGGGGGGTGAGGGGGGGGGGGAAGGAAAAGTTTTGGTGATACAAGTTAGTGAGACAGATCAAATGCCAATCCCCAAAGCAGCGAGACCAGCAGAAGCCCCGGCTGATGCCAGCGTGCTCTGGATGGGGCCCTGCTGTCCCCTCAACTTGTCTCCTTTGGGGACGTGGGGACCCTGCCACAGTGACAAACCAGCAGGGTGTATTTTCAGAGCGGGGTGCCCCCCGTGCCCCCCTGGTCTTCGCCTCCAGCCCCTTCCCACCCCAACCCTGCTGGGAAAAGCTCCGGGAAGCAACTCCATAGCAGGGCTCATTTGAGGAATAATTACGCCGCACTATTTAATTCCAACGCAAGGTTCAGTACCAAGAGCAAACAAGGTACTTGTGCAGCCGAGCTGCCCGAGCACCACAGGGCCTGATCCTGCTCCCACCGAGGTGGGAATCCCCCAGGGAAAGCTCCCTCCATCCTTCCCTCCCTCCCAGGGAGCAGGGACCCGGAGCTGGGAGGGATGCCCTCGGAAAAGGCAGGAAAGGCCTGAACAAATGCTGCCCTTCCGAAGAGAAATCCAGCTACCTGCCAAAACCTCACTGCATCTTCTCCAGCCCTGCCTCGGCTGCATAAAAAAAAATATTTCAGCTCAGTGCCTTGGAGTTGCAATTAAATTGTAGTAATTTAAGATTATCACAAGAGCAAAGGGCAGTAGCAGCTCTTCAGCAGACTCCTCTCACCACTTAATGCTACTCAGTCTTGGGGTTAAATGAGCTTCTTTAGTATAAGTACCTTAAAGCAAGTGAATCGTAAACAAAATTTATACTATTTTCTGACAGCATATAATCTATTTAAATTTATTAAAGCTTCTCGGAGAAAATTTAAGATGACAGAAGTATCATTATGCCCTATAAATAACTGGACAGCCTTGCAGAAATAACTATATTTTACATGCATATCCTACATATGTGTGTGCATATGTTATTTCATTTGATATACAAATACATGCTTAACAGATATTTCACAAAAGGAATTACATTATCCGGTTCAATCTCTCAACATAAATGACCACCAGCAATACAAGTACTAAATGCTAAGCTGCATTCCATAAATTTGCTTTTTTGCCACCAGCCTTTTCCCTAATTTTTTTTTTATTTTTTTTTTTTACAATGCTACAAAACAGGAACAATTCTGGAGGGACAAACGTCTATGGCATATCATACCACAGATGATAATGCAAATTTTAGCTCTTCAAAAAAGGTGATCCACTCCAAGAAAAAAAGCATATTGCAGCATATGCTGTGCAATAATGACCAATGCATAATTCCCTGCTCAACTTTCCTGCTCTTTCTCTTTCCAGCACAAAAACTAGCGGCGTTAGGATTACCAGTGGAACTGATTTAAGCAGAAAATTTTTATAGATGTTAAAAAACATTACACATTACCCAAAATGGCTTAATAGCATACATGTGCATGTTTAACACACATACTTTTTATTGTCTAATTAAAGTATATACCATAAAAATCTACAGGCTTTATAAGTTATGCAGGATGGTTATGAAACCTTACCTTATAAAAAGCATAAAGTACTTATTGTGTGATCTGCACTGCTAATTAAAGAAATAGTCAAGCAAAAAGGCTCTGGATTTCTTAATTCTTCAGTAGATGTGCACTTGGTCTGCCTCCTGATTAACATACATTAGGGTAACAGCCTTCTCCGATTTTTTTTTTTTTTTAATAGGTATTTCCATTGTTTGGGAACACTTGAAAGAAGCGAACAAGGGGGAATATTTGTAAAGTTTGCAGTGAAGTGTTTGAATACAAACATGAAAGCGTCAAGCAACAAAAATAACCAAACTCCCACTGGTTGAGTTTGAGAAATACTTAAATACTAATTGTTTATTGAAGTAAACTCAAGGATCGGTCAATACCCTTTGCTACTATTTCCACTTTAAAAAGCTACACAGTAACGGAACGTCTCTAATGTAGCCCCGAAGACAAGTTACACACAGCTTTGCAAAAATCTTGGCATAACAAAAATAAGGTGCCATCCTGACTTGCTGGTAATACGTTTGAAGGAAAGGCATCACAAGTTTTCTAAACTCTAGGAATGCATTCGCACAAGATGCAATGCTTAATCACAACCAAACTCCTCCATCATCCATCAGCACAGCACTTACACACAGAGAAAAAAAAAAAACCAGAAAGCCACCAAAACCCCAAAATCCATGTTTCCTCACAATTCAGAGACGCAGAAATAAAAGCTGAATTCCACTCAACTTTTACAGTTTTCAACAGTACACTACTGAAAAGCTCTAGACAGCAGAAATAAAATCAAATGCTAAATCTCTCTGCAAGTGTACACAACGCGTTCCAAACACTATCACTCAAAAAAAAAAACCAACCCCAAAAATAAAAAATAAAAACCCCAAACCCAGCCCATGCACAACAAACTAACTTTGCAATCAAAATCGCAAGCAACAGAAAGACTTGTATGAAATAGTAGTTATTTTTCTCAAAGTTATCCTTTGGTTTCCCAACAAAGATCAGCATTTGTAATGGTCCATTTCTGCATAAGTGAACATATAGCCCTGCTGCCTGATCGAATAGTCCAGAGCTTTCAGTGAGGCAGCTCCTGACAACAGCCCAGCAGCAGCTTTGTTTGATCTCTCCTGCCTTCCTTAATCTGGGTTGTCAAGGTTCACTTGTTGGAGGCTGTTTACTTTACTTTTTCCAGAAAAAAAAAAAAAAAGTGATTTTTTTTTTTTTCCTTCTGTCTCTCATACAATGACTAATCCAAAGACCAAGGGGGAAGAATGCTGCCAATGCAAGATGTTAAAGCTACAATACCTTTTTGCAATGAGATTTTAGCCGACACCTTTTGAATGGCAACCAGTGAAGAGCTTCCTCCCCCAGTGCCCTGGTCCATTCAATATGGTTGTGAGACACTTCAAATAAAATGTGCAGGGGAAAAAAGATTCAGAGGAGAGATACTGAAACCAGCAGCCCTGATTTCCCCTTCTTTCCCCCAAATCTAGTTGCAAAGATGCACGGTACCCCTTTGCCTACGCTTGCTTTTCTGAGAACTTGAATTATTTCAGGCTCTCTCAAACTTACAAAAAGTAAGAGCTTCTCAGCAGTAACAAAAACTGTAAAAATACTACTAAATCGAGTGGAACGCCTATTTTCCCTCCGCTGAAACCTTAAAGTAAACCGTGGATTAACAGCACAAGCAGCAAGTTTCTTCGACGACACTCTTGAAACTTTGTTCTAATTAAGCAGCTGTCATTAGTGCCATCAACATTTGGTCAAAAAACCGCCAGTTTAGAAAAACTAGTTACGGAAAGGAAACACAGTTTAGAGAATTGTTTTAATATTTATAACCATCCAGCACCCTAGAAATCAGGTTACGTTGTGGAGACGACACGCTACAAGCAGCATATCCAGACATTACTCAAAAAACAGCGACTAAAAATGAAACCTTAAAAGTTCTGAGCAGAGAAGTTGGGCTCCAGCTTCTCTAGAGAAGCGGCTCTGAGAGCGCTCGCAGGCGGCAGATACCTGGGGGGGGGAACGGGAGGTCTGAGCGGTGCTGCTGCCAGCCTTGGGGGGGGAAATCGGGGGGGGGGGGGAGGAGGGAAGAGAAAGAAAAGAAAAGGAAAAAAGAAAAAAAAAAGAAAAGAAAAAAAAAAGAAGTAACCTCGCTCGGCTCAGTTCACTCAACGCAAAAAACCACGCAATTAAAAGCATTACAGCGAAGCGGCAGAAGGAAGACTCGCTAAAACCGCGGCGCTCCGCAGCCCGCCCGCCGATGCTCTCCGCGCCGGGGCCGCCGGATAATTAAGAGTTGCGGGGCGGTGGGGAGGGGGCCGCCGCTGCGCCCCCCGCGCAGCCGGGCTTCAGCTCTTTTTTTTTTTTTTCCCCCTCCTTTTTTTTTTTTCCAGGAAAGAAAAAAAAATTTCAAAAAAAAAAAAAAAATCACACACGGGGCGGGGGGAGGAGAGAGGCGCAGACACGCTGCTCGGACGCCGCCTGCAGCGCGCACCCTCGGCGGGATGCGCGGAGCTGCGCGGGGCGGCAGGTGCGCGGGGCGCAGCGCGGCCCTACTTACCAGGGCGCCGGCGGCCGCCCCCGGCTCCGCGGCGCGCAGCGAGCCTCAGCTCCGTACCGCGGGTCTGCGCGGGGGGGAACGGGGACGTGAGGGATGCGCGGTCCGCGCCCGCGCAGCGAGAAGTTGCGCCGGGATGGGGAGGCGCGGATGTTTATTCAAACACTTCGCTCCCCCCCTCCTCCCTCCCCAAAAAAGGGGGGATGGGCGCAGCGGGCCCAAGGAGGGGGAGGATGCGCGGCGCGGAGCTCCGCGCCTGCGGAAGGAACTGCGCGGGGGAAAAGCCGCAACAGGTGCCGAGGAAAGGGGGCGGCCAGACACGGGGCAGGGGGAGCGCGGAGAGTGCGGGGAGGGGGGAAGGGGGGGCACGGCCCCGCCGCAACTTCTTGCCCCGAGTGCTGAAGTTGGGGCGTGCGCGCCCCTTGCGCGGCGGCGCGGGGGGGGGGACCCGGCGGAAAACACGAGGAAAGCGCGGAGGGGGGTAAAAAGGAGGGAGGGCGGGGGGGGTGAGAGAAGGGGCAAGAGGCGCCGCATCCCACTCTCCGAGTGTGCGGAGAGCAGGGCTGGGGGGGGGGGGGGGGGGGGGGGGGGGAAGTTTCTAAAGTGGGCGGATAGGGGGTGCGGACAGCTCCGCAGCCCGGGTAGGGGGCTCCGCACCCGCGCACCGCCGGTCCCCTCCAGAGACGGGGGAGGGGGGGCGGACACGTGGGGCCGGCGGAGGAGGAGGAAGAGGAGGAAGGGGGGGGGGGGGGGGGA
>BJBW01006002.1:101619-111687 GCA_004320125.1 Scolopax mira | reverse complement strand
GGGGGGGGGGGGGGGGGGGGGGGGGGGGGGGGGCCGGACTCACCCGCAGAGCTCGGCCCTGCCGCTGCCCAGCACGGCGCGGGGCGGGCGGGCGGCAGCGCGGAGCGGCGCGGAGCTGCCTCTCCGTCCCGTCCCTCCCCTCCCGTCCCTCCGGCACGCCGAGCCCGGGCGGCGCGGCGGCGGCGGCGGCGTGCTCCGCCGCTCGGTAAATAACAATAGAGCCCTCCGCTCGGCGCCGCGCCCGCGGGGCCCCGCACGCCGCCCCGCCGCGCCCCCGCCCCGCGCCGCCCCGCGGCCCCCCTCCCCGCCCCGCGCAATCCCCGCGCCGCCGCCCGCCCCGGCCGGGACGGGGGGGGGGAGCGGCCCCCGCGACACCCCCGCGGAGGGAGATGTTGTTATTTTTTGCTGTTGTCAGTCTCTGACGTCACATCCACCTGCTGGGTAAACAAGGCTCGGTGCAAGGGAAAAATAATAATAATAATAATAAATAAAAAAAAATAATAAAAGCGGCGGGGGGGGGGGGGATGGGCATGGGACGCGGGGGGGGGGGGGGAGGGGTTGAAGCTCCGGTGGCGGGGGGCTCCGGGGGGGGCGGGGGGGGGGGGGGGGGGGGGGGGGGGGGGGGGGGGGCGTGGGGCGGGGGGGGGGGGGGGGGGGGGGGGGGGGGGGGCTGGCGCGGAGCTCCGCGGAGGACGGCGGGGGGGTTGGGGAGGGGGCGGGGCGGCTCCGCGGGGAAGTGAAAGTGGCGGCGGAGCGCGGCGCGCAACGCTGCGCGCCCCTGCGGAGAGTTCAGCGCGGGGGCAGGCGGGGCGGGGGTCGCCCCCTCAGCGGAGGGCAGCGCCGCGCCCCCCCCGAGCAACTTTTTTCCGCGGTACGGCGGGGAGCGTCGGGCCCACGAGAAACCTCGCGGGGCCTTCCGCGGATGCCCGCGGAGCCCGCCTTACCTGCGCGGAGCGGCGAGGCGGGCGGCTGCCTTGCGCTGCCCCTCGCAGCGTACGCCGCTGTTGGCGCAAACGGTGCTTAAGAAACACTTGCGCGGGCGCGCAGCGGCGCGCACCGGCCGTTGAACGGGAGTGACCGGGCTCCCGAGGGGCCGGGCTGAGCGTGGGTCTTCATCCCGGTGGGTGCGCGGAGCGGCCGCGCCGGCGGGGCTCCCGCGGAGGGGCCGGCGGGGAGAGGTGGAGCGGGGCCGACTCCCCCGGCGGCTCCGGCGCTCGGGAACCGGGAAGTTTAACATCCAGCCGGATTCGGGAGCAACCGGCGGCCGCGGGGGCTCGCTTGGAGGCGGCCGGACACAAACGCGGGGGCTGCGCGGGAGGGAGCGGGGCCGGCCGCCGGGCAGCATCCTGCGCTCCCCCGGGACCGCGGCGGCGAGAGGAGCCGGGACCGGGACCGGTGCATCCCGCGGGGATGGATGGATGGATGGAGCCCGCCCTCCCGGCGCTGCGGGCCGGGGAATTACCGAGCGACCCACTTTGTTCGGGGGGAAAAAAAACCTCTTTTTTTTTTTTTTTTTTTCCGACCGCGGGGACCAGCGGAAACCCCATTTTTTCCCCCTCCTTTGTGTTTTTTTGTTTTTTAAATTTATTTAATTTTTATTTTAATTTTTGAGGCTGGCGTTCGGCATCCCGCAGGATTGACAACAAAGCTCCCGTTGGCCGGAGCTGGCTTGAAACACCGCCAGAAGCGATAAGCGGGCAGAGAACCGCTCCCGCGGGGAGAACCGCGCCTCGGCGGAGCCCCGCGGCCGCGCAAGAGGGGCCCGTCCCCCGGCGGCTCCGGCGCGCAGGGCCGGGAGCGCGGCGACACCTCCCGGCAGAAGCGCTCCATCGGCGCGGGGAGCAGCAATTAACACCTTAAATTACACTAATGGCAAGGTACTTATGCCTAATTCATTATCTTTTAAATAATTAAGAGGGGGAAAAATCGCTGCAAATAAATATTTGCGAAGATGCGAGTTTGCGCCGTACTTTCCGCGCGATCTTTGGCAGCCCCCGAGCCGAGAGGGAGGAAAAAAAGAAACCCCAGAAACCGGTCACTTTTGCTAAACCGGTCCCTCCCAGCCCCGGTGCCGCAGAAAACACCGGGATTTGTGTCCCCGAGAGGGACCACGAGCTTTAAAACCAAATATTTACCGTCAGCTTGAGCTTCTGGCATTTAGGTTTTGGTGTTGTTGTTGTTCGTCTATTTCTTCAGTAGGAAGAAAAGGGAGATGAACTTAGTAAAATAACTTTTTTAAAAAAAACAAAACCAAAACAAAACCAAAACCACTCCCCACCCTTTACCGTTCTAAACAAAATATTTGTTTGACGTTTCAGCCCGGATTAAAGGTTGTTTATGGGGAAACTTCTTTGTCTCCTGGTTTTGCCTTCGCAAATCTAAACCAGTGCATCAACCCCTGTAAGAGATGATTAATTCCATAGACGGTACCAGCGGTGGGACTTCTCCCTCCCCCTCACACACACCCCCCCCCTTCCCCCCCCCAAGCTGCTAATTGCACTCCAATTGTTTACCCCTGGATTGTTTTACAAGTGCCTGGAGAAAGATGCTTGATATTCCCAGCACCGCCAGAGCCATTCCGAGAGCAAACGCCTTGGTGGATTTTGGCGAGGGCGTAGACAGGCTGCAGCCACAGCTTGCGAGCTAAAAAATAGTAATAAATAATAATAATAAAAAATTATGAAGGTGATGACGCCTCCGTAATTATAGGTGTTACTTGTGTTTAAAGTGGGAATGTTTTCCAAGCTACTGTGATGCCACACCTCCAGTGTCCCAGGAGCCAGGCCTTGGAGTCCTTTCCGCTTTAGTCACCGGTTTATGAGGCTTTGCAAAACTCATCACCGGGCTGCACGGCTGCTTCCCGGGACACCCCGGGCTTCTGCAGGGGAGTAAAGCCCCTGTGGGTACTCATCCTGCCTTTTTCATCAGGTGTGACATAGCATCACACCTGACCCCCCTCAAAAAAAAATTTGGTGGACATATTACAGAGCAAGCGTGATGGTTTCACTCAGGTTTCATGATTTTTTGACTTTGTTTCAAGTCACCCCGATGTTCTCATGGTGCTCAGTAGAAGAAGAGAACCTGTGAGCACCCTCAGAGCACAGCTCACTGCAAAGCCCATCCTGGGGATGTTGGGAGTCGCTGCTCCCAACGTGAAGATTTGGGGCATCAGATCAGCCTGGCAATAGAGCCCTCCAAAAAGGCAGAAGATGACCTCTGCCCACCGCATGGTACCCGTGCGAGGTGAACACCACCAGGGATTTCTTCTGCCCCTTCCAAAAGGAAATGTATAAACAAGTCCTCCCAAAGGAGGACTGTAACCCAGATAATTTTTTAAATTAAAGTTTCTAGCCTCACGCAGACTGGCACCCTGGACTCTGATGCCCACTTTGCAAACGCCTTTGTGCCCCTTGTCTGCTCTTGTCATTAGACTTTCCTGCTTTCCCTGGTCACGCTGGAAGCTGTGTCCTGGCCTGTGCCATGAAGACAAGCTGGAGCAGAAGGGGACCCTACGTGTGCCGGGGGGCACACAGTGCCTGGCAGTGCCAGCCTGTCCTGTAGCCAGCCCAAGGGCCGGTGCTGGGCTGGCTGTGGCAAAGAGCAGCACCGAGTCCTTGCTGCAGCTCACAAGGAAGACAAATTGCACAAAATAAACTGCATTTTACTCTGTTGAGAGTCCAGAGAAGCCCCACTGCACTCAGAGCTGCTTTGGGTTTGCATTGTGAGTACAGAGATGCGAGTCTGGGATTCACCCCAGGCTCCTCAGTTGACGGGAAAGGCACCCAAATCCACACTCACACTAATCCTCTCTAGTCCCCGAGGTGTCCCTATATCAGAAGCCACACAGAGATAACTTTTCTATAGCCCATTTCCATTTGTCCTGAGCTGCCAGCCAGCACATATTTCCTTTTCCTGTGGGGGCAATGAATAGCCATTGTATTTGCGCTGGACTATTCATCTGCCCGAATTTGGTAGAGATTCTTAAATGAATATTCATGGGAATTAATGCCATTTAATTCCTATTGCTTCCTGAATATAATTACGTGCGGTACGTGAATTGGCAAACACCACAAGACATCCAATCTCGTGGAAAGTCTATGACCAATTAATTTGAAACACCACAAGCTGGACACTCGCGCAGCGCTGAAGATGCACGAGGGGCTACCAAGATACAGCCTGACTTCAGGAGAGGAGATGGGCTGAAGAGGCAGCAGCTCATGGAAAGATGTACAGAGCGGGAAGTAAACAATGTCTTTAGGGATGGAAAATACAATTAAAAAGGTACTTTAATACAAACTCTTCCCGAGGTATTTGTCTGCAGATAGGGACTACGCTAAAAGTTTATTTTCTCTTGCAAAAGAGCTTTCATTTTTCCCTTTCTCACCTACAGAAAAACATCTCTCAAGGCCTCCTGTTCCTGGCCTCTTTGGAGGCCCAGCATCTTTTGGAAGACCTTCAGCGCATCCTACAAATAAGAAATGCCCAAGTCCCATCCTCCTTCCTCCCAGCAGCTTGCCTGCCAAAGTTCACGCTGTTCCTCCAAAAATCCAGCAGCAATCAGCTCGGTCTTGAAGCCAAACCCATCCCCGGCATCAGAGCTACCAACCCCTGTCGTAACATAACAAGGACTCTTCCCAAAATATTTGGGCTTGCCCTGTCACAGCGAGAGGCGTTCGAGTTCAACGCTCTGTCAACAATGCCAGGTGTCTCCTCAACCTCCGGCGCCCGAGCCAAGAGGGAGAGCTCAGAAGCACAGGAATAATCATTATTCACATTACTAAGACATAACGGAATGCTTAAACAGATAACGTAACAAAATCCTTCGCAGAAAACAACAAAACCAAAAAATACCGTTTATTATTTATCCCAGGCAAATAGAAAATGAACTCAATCTCCCAGAAAGCAAAACAAGGTGCTTTTTGGGGTTGGTTTTATTTATTATTTTTTTTTCTTTGCAACTGACAGCCACGAAAAAAAAATACTCTATTGTGCCCCTGTCAAGGGGCTGATGTTCACTGCGACTCTCAATAAACCAACTGGCAAATTTTGGGGAGGTAAAAAAAAGACAAAAAATGATTCAAAGCCAAACATAAACATCTACCAAAAAAAAACCAAACCCAAAAACCCCAAACCCTGGTGAAACCAAAAATCCAAGAACAATTTCATTTTGAGTCAATCCAAAGATTTCATTTCAATTTTGGTTCTTTTGGGGGGAATAAGAAAAAAAAAAAAGGCACACAAAACACCCCCTTGCTTGAAAATAAAATTAAAGGACATTTTGAACACAAAGTAGTTTCAAAATGAAAAATCAAAGTGTTTCATGTCAGAAGTGTCAAAACTAACAGCTTCAGCATTTGTCAGAGCTTTTTTGAGTTTTTATAAATGACAAGTTTGGCATGTGTGCACAAACCGTTTTGGTGCTGCTGAATCTGCATTTTTGCATGCAAAAAAAAAAATATATTTAAAATGAAAAAAAAAAAAAAATGGTCGGGTGAAATTTTCTGTACAGAAGCCCCGTTTGCTGTTCCCTTTACACGGGGACCAGCAGCGCTCGCCCTGGTGGAGCCTCACGGGCACCCATCAGCATCTCTTTGGCTTATTAATATTTTACCCTTGGGTTCACAGGGCTTCACAGGCCTGGGCTTTTCCAGAACTAGTTCCCTGGTTGGCAGAGGCGGGGTACAAAGGTCAGGAGAGACCCCAGCTCGAGACGCTGCCGTGTGACAGCCTGCCACAGACCTGCTCTAAGGTGACATTTGGTAATTTATTAGCCTGGTTCATCACAGCCTTAGGGAAGTCCCAGGCTAAGCTCCCTTTCCTCACCCACCTGCCTTCCCAAAGAGAGGGTTCTCAAAGATTCTTTTTTTCCCCCGAGAAGTCTGGAGACCTCTCTGGCAGGTTTACACCTTACCTAATGGGAGGGCAGGGGTAGAAATCAGGAGCATATAGCACCAAACATATGGCATTTAGTTTAAAATCTCTGAATTACATAAAATATAATAGAAATTTACCACGAAGCATTTACAAATTTAGCAACTGAATGTATTCTTGCTCTGAAGCCATCCAGATTTCATGTGTCTGGGTCCAGCACAGATGACTCTGCTGCAGGTTTGGGATGGTGCCTGGTCCCCAGGGAAGGCAATAAATCAGATCTTTGCTGTGAGCACCATACTCCCTGCATTCCCTTCTGCAGATAACAGACACCTACCTGCCTTTTGCTACCAGATTTCTGTAACACTTTCTTCATCTCTCCGATGACAGCACCGCTTCTTGATGCATCTTGACAACTTCTAATTAACCCAGTCTCAGCATCTTTGAAGCTCCTGTAGAAAACCAACATGGCTCCTCTAGAGGAAGAGGTCCAACTCCAAACACCATCTCCTCCTCTGACTTCCAGGAGAGCTACTACTCCACAGGGGCTTCAAAGCCCAGTCATAAGCAATCTGACTCTGCTGAAGGTCAGACCAGCTCCTTCCCTACCCTTGTTGGAAGGCTCTATTGGAAGCAAGCAGAGATGGAAACAGGTTTCTTGCAATTTGTTGGCACTTCTGGAACTGCTCAAACTGCAGAAACCCCCGTGGGGACATACCATGCTTTCAGTTTCCAGTGGGATGAAGCTGTCCCATCACAACAAAATGATCTCTCCCCACAAATTAAGCAATCCTTCCCCAGAGCTGCTCTGCAAAGGACGGGCAGTAATTGCAACTTTTTCCCCCATGAAGGATTTTCTGTTGATGCTGTCTCCAAAAATGTACTATGCTGAAATATTATTTCATCTTAATTTTTCCACTGTTGTGACTTTTTTTTTAATCCAAAAGTCCAACATCAACAAAGATTAAAGCTTTTGCTCTAGTTACATATCTATGAAAACAGCAGTCTCCTGTGTCTTGGGAGATAAACACTACCAGATGCTCTAGTAAACACCAGAAAGGGGAGAGAGGGGAAAAAAAGGAGTGTGGCCAGGAGAAGGAAAGGGCTGAAAACAAGTCAGAAACAGCAGAAGAGGAGACCGGAGAAGTAAATTCCTGGTGGTTCTTGCTATGTGGCAGGGAAGAGGTTAAACCCCAGTACGCTGCCATCTCTAGACAGAATTGGTTGTTATTGCATTGATGAAACCCCGGGTTGTGTTTTCCTTGTCCATTTTGACCCGTATCTGACGTTAGCATTGCAAATGATGTCTGCTGCCATTCAACTAGTCAAAGTGAGCGGACAGAAACAAGACAGAGAGCTTAGCAAAGACGATCCTAATGGAAGGGGTGGGGAAAAGTCTGATTTACATGTAATTAATTATTATTTATGTAAAAACCATATCATTGTGGTGGTTCCTGACATCATTTAAAGCCTCTTTTCAAAAGAGGAGTCTCCCCTGTTAGTGCACTGATCTTCTCTGTGCTGCGAGTATGAATTGTGAGATGGCAGTAGCCACGTTGGCCCATCACCACCACTCGCAGGGTTGACATCTGATTGCCCAAAAGAGCTCAGCAGAATAATCTTGCCTCCTCCTAAACAGGTGACTTGGCATCACCAGGGCCAGGGGAAGCAAGAGAGTCATTTGGTGGGAAATTTTCAGACCCTAGGCCAATGCCATGCAGAAGATGACAGAGTTACCCGTAGCCGTCGAGCAGAGGTTTCAGATGAAAAAAATAGATTTTCTTCTGAGCATGTAAAACAATTAACTTGTTTATTTGGTTCCAGTACCTAGTCGCAAAATAACTACCTAGCCCAGCCCGAAGGTGGCTTGGCAATGTTGTTTGGGACACACTCCAGCACAGACAAAGGCTCCTGCGGGAAGACATCAGTCTCCTTCCTGTACAGATGACACTGGTCCACAAAAATGAAGGGCACAGCTCCACCCCGGCTCTTTCCAAATTCAGCTGCCTCAGCCATAGCTCCAGTCCAGCTTCCACACACATCCCTGCCCACTAGTTTTCACGGGAGCTAGGTCAGGCCTCAAGTGCATGGATTACATATGGCAGCATGACCCAGTTTATCTGGGCTCTGCTGGACAAAATCTCTATGGTGTGAAGATTATCGGCAGCGTCTCGCTGGTTCTCTCTAATCTCCCAAAGGAGTTGCTGGGCAAGAAACTCAGTTAACCTCAATGATGGTAGGAACAGATGAAAGGGAGCCGGTCTCAAAAACAAGCAGGTCTCAAGCAACCTTCTTAATAAAGAAAAACAAACCACTGCACTAATTGGAGCAATTGGCTGGGGTAGGGATTCTGTCTGGAGCCTGGGAGTGGAGGCAGGAGTGGATGGGACGGGCAGTGCTCATGGGGAGGGATGTCACCTGGACACATGGTCCCACACACCCATTGCACGCTCTGCACAGCCCACAAACTGTGCCAAAGGGGTGTCCCCAACCTCCATCTCCCCCAAATCCACCTCCACAGCACTGCATCTGCTATACTGTCAGCTATCGTGGACCACGCAGTGACATTAGCCAGCTTCTGAGAGCTCTTCACCTGGAGGACATGCAGAGCAAGCCCAAATTTGCCTGCTGTAGACCATGTAGACAAAACTAAGAGCACTGCAGGCAGAAACCTGCCTGCAAGGCTCCCTCCCACCCTTCTGCTTTCAGGCAGCAGCATAATATTTCATGTTCTCCCATCATTGCCTCCTTGTCAACTGCTGGGAGCACCAAAGCATAGTTAATCCCACCTACTGGGGTCTAATGTCCCACTAAACATACAATTGTATCCCAGAAAACAATCTCCAAACAGCAAATACAATATTTCATTCAACCCTTGTGCACCCACACTGTGGTAGGAGATTATGATTCATCCTGGGTGAAACAGCTTGTCCAGCGTTGCCCAGTTTGTGATGAACTCTGATACCAGGCAGGGACCTGATATCCTAGTTGAGAAAAGAAAAAGAAAATTAATTTATCCTAATAGAGAATCATCTTCCCCTTTGCATTTATTTTTTTTTTCCAAAAGGAACAAAAGCTACTGCCATCAGCTTGAGACCGAGCAAACTCAGCTCACATGGAAAGCACGCTTGGCAGAAGGAAATGTTTTCATCTCTGGGGTTCAGCTCACCTTGCCATCCACTCCATTCCGGACTTTAAATGTTTTCCATTTTGGTTTTGGTTACTTGTTTGCCTACATCATAATCGATACATTCAGGGGGTTTTGCTTTATTTTTAGATTGGTTTTTGTTTAAAGTCACATTTGCCACAGGGACAAGTAGGCTGGTATCTCACTAGTCCAACCTTCAAACTCTATAAAACCGGTTGAGGTCAGTAGAGGGATTGTTTTTCCCAGGGAAAATTAGTACAATGGTAGGGCAGAAGCATTATCTGAACTACCGAAAGGTTGCTTTATCTGGCTGGCCTAGAGACCAGATGTTTTGCTACAAATTCTTTGGCTCTCGGTGGGTCACAACTGCTCTCTGCCATCTTTGCACATCAAACGTCTGCGGAGCAAAGACAGTGTTTTGAATCACAGCAAAATTTCAGACTTTCAGGAGGGCTATTATTTCTGCTGCGGGTTTTTCAGAGAGAATAAATTATTTAAATGGGAAACCTCACACCCAAGAACCTTCTGGCTGTTTATTCCTACCGAAGGTAATTCTCTGGCTAACACATTACAGCTTCCACCCCGATACCGTGAGAGTCAGAGGCACATTTCCATCAACCCTCTGCCTTGGTTAATCACATCAAATAATTTGTTTATGAAGTTCAATTCTACAAAGCCCGACCTGGAAGCAGGCGTTCATCCTCCCAGATACAAGCGCTTTTGCTGTAATTTCTTTTAAAGGCAAAGCTGATCTTTATCTACAAAAGGCCGGAGCAATAAGTATTTAGCGTGTTTAGAAAACACGGCTCTTTCACCACACCTGCAGCTCGGCTGCCAACTTTTCAGCCCTGTGGACTCTCCACCACTCTGGGAGACTCCGGTGCAGTAAACAAAGTCGTTTTCCCTGGCTCCCCTTGCACCCGGTACCTCTCCCAAACATCCTTACGTACTCACGCCCTAAAGGTCTTCACACCGGTCCCATTTCCGCAGCATTTCCAAGGGCTGGGGTTTGGTGGTTGGAGCTGAGGGTATTTGGGTTTTCCTCCACT
>BJBW01006002.1:81364-101442 GCA_004320125.1 Scolopax mira | reverse complement strand
CTGTAAACCTCTCCCTTGGCATCCCCAGGGGTCATTTTGGTCATAGCAATGCCACTGAACAAACAAACTTCAAAGCAAAAAGCGACGCCAGAGCCAGGGAGACTTGCCCAAGGGTGTGAGAATCAGGGTAATAAAACTCACGGCATCAACCTGGTGCCAACAACCCTGCGCTTTTTGTGCCTCCAGTTTCTGCAGTTCCTTGGAATGGTTTCCTAAGACACCGCTTCAATTTGGAGATGAAAGGAACAGGCAAGGGTTAAACTGGAGCCGCCATCCCCCACCCCCAGTCTATTCACAGCAGAAGGAAATCTGTCTCTCTCCCACCCCTTAGCATCCTGTCTCTGCTGCCTTGGAAAACACACAAATCCCTTACAGCTTCCTGAGGGGCAGAGACCTCAGCCCGCTCCCAGCCACCCTCCACCCCAGTGAACTCTGGTGTCCCCATGGCAGAGCACCCTTTCCTGGGGGGGCTCCATGCCCCATGCCTCACCAGCTCCCTCCCTCCCACCTAGCCTGGCCAGAGGAGCAGCTCCAGCAGCACCAGCTCTGTCTCCTGGGTGTCACCCCAGCAGCTGCTCCTCCTGGCCCCCTGCTAGAACATGACCCCCACTGCTCACATGGCTCTTCCTTGATCATGGGATGAACTATTTCCAAGTGGCTTTTTTCTTCCCTTGTCCCCGTTACCAAGTCTACCCCAATGACTCATTTTCCCTTTCTCCCTATAGTTGTGATGGACAGCCAGAAGGGACTTGAAACCGCTCCCTCAAAGTTGTCCTAAGCTCGTCCAGTGTGTTCCCCATGGAGCATCCAAGACTTTCCCCACCCCACTGATGCCTACCCTGTAGCTCCAAGGAGCAGAGACATGCTCATGGCAATCAGCCACTGGAAATGGGGAACCCACAGGCAAGTTTCCACGCTAAACAAAATCACCTGAACCTCAGGAAGTCCTTCAGAGTCACACCAGTGTCATTGCTTTCCCAATGTGGCCCTTGGGTACCACCAAGCATGCTTGGCTCTCCCTTGAACTGAGGCCAGCTCCAGAGCAACAGGTCCTCACCCTCTTCCCCTCCAACAGGCTCAGAGAATGGACCGGCCATCCAGCTCCCCCTTGAGATACAGGGGATGGGTGCTACAAGGTGAAGCCATCCCTTAGCACCCAAGGAGACTCAGCATCACTCAGAGCACCCAAAAGACATCCCCACCCACCACAACAGCGTGGTAGAATACAGCCAGGAGATGCTCAATATCTGCACGGTGGCATCACCTCCACCACCTCCTAATTAATGAGGTTTAAAGCATGAAGATGGTGGTGCTACCTCCAGTCCAGGGTTTGGAGCACGTTGCTGCCATCTCCAAGGCCTCTGAACCTCACGGCATGCCTGAGAACGAAGGGCAGGCACTGCACACTTCACAGCCAGGTGGGGAACCCAAGCAACGTAACTAGGGCACTGCGGAGTCACTCGCCATCTCTCTCTGTGCCGCGACTTGTCCGTGGAGACAAGCCCCACACGGCTTCTCCCAACGCTCCTGCTCACGGGGGAGCGGCACGGAGAACTACAGCCTTGCCAAATCTAAACATTCAAAATCATGAGTCACAGTTTCCAAAAATTATCTAACCGGTATTACAAAAAAAAAAAATAAAAATTTACTGAATTCCTTTTTTTTTTTCATCTTTCAGATGACACCCAAAAGTTTCTTTACAGCTCCCAGTGCTAAAACCTCAAGGAAAAACAAACACATGAAAGAAAGCAGAAGTAGGGATTTTCATGCATTCTCATGATTCCAGAAGCTGGAGCTTTAAGGGAAAAAAAAAAACCCACCCAAAAAACAATAAACAACAAAAGGCTTATGATATAAGGCTTATGATTTGGCTAGCGGCAGAAGTAAAACCTCATGATTTATGTGACAAACCTCAACAGAACAACTCAGCTCAAAAACTTGGAAAAAGAAGGTGAAACATTCCAGCATCATTTTGGCTGCCAAAATAACAGAAACAATCGTGCAAAATTTCAACACAAGAGGGGGGAAAAAAAAAAAAAGAATTAATGAGATTTGTTCCACTTTCCTGAACTCAAAGACAAACAGATGTTGACAAAAAGATGTTGCAAACAATTCTTGCTGTTATTCAGCCGAACTCGCGGTGACAAGAGTCCCTCTCTCCTTCGTTGTGTCATCCCCCTCGCTCTCCTGTTTCACTCCCTTGCATGGAGCAGCCAGTGCTTTGCACACTGGGTGTTCTTCCACCTCTTTTACCAACACAATGGGTTTGATTTCAATCCCTTATACACCACATTAACAGCTGTAGTTAGTTATTCTCTTTTTTTTTTTTTTTCCTGCAAGAACACACCTGTACTGGGTACTTCCCTAAGAGGAGGAGGCACAGGCCCTCTTTCAAAGACACAAGAAAAATCCCCTCTCCTGAACAACATCTGCACTTTTTAATATGATTCTACAATTTGGACTGTGAGTACTAAAGGGCTCAGCTGACTCCTGTGTACTACTTTCTGTCCTGCTTCGGTACTGGAGCAATCCTTAATTTTATTTACCCTAGATTAGACCTGTAGGACCCAACCTAAATGATACTGAGATCCATGAGGCACTCTCCTGGAAAAAGGCTTCAGAAATGGATCCCATGCCCAAATTGAAGATGACGCCAGCACTGGTTTCATTTCAAGGCAATCCAGATGTTCCGTAAAGTGATTAGGAAGTGGTGTGTATCAAATATAAGATACTCTGCATTGAACTAATGCATTTATTTGCTCTGAATGGTTTTCCAGTTCAGGGCAGCACTTTGCCTGTCACAAGTAAAGTGCTTTGACAGAACACATGGACATTTCTGCTGCTTAAACTGAGCCAGCAAACAGAATGGCCAGCAACTTCCAAGTCTCAAAAGAGTCCAAAGAAGTACCATCTCTCTGATCTATTTATTTCCTGGTCAACTAAATGCATGAGTTCAGGTCCCATTTGTCAGCAACCTGCATATCCGAAGCCATTTGAGAGGAAGCAAATAATCATAATGATGTTATCATGGGGTCATTGAGTTTTCACCCTATTAGCGGCTAGCAGGTGTCCAGAGTGTCACTGAAATCAGGTAATAGAGCCCTTTGCTTTGAAGAATGGAGGCCAAGAGCTCACCTCTGTGCAGAGAGACTTGGTTTGTCCCAGTGCTGTCCCCAAGCCAGGTGTCCCAGCTTGCAGCCAAGGAGCTCTGGTACATAACCTGGCCTGGGTAACTGTGACAAGGTAGGCAAGACCTGTCTAGGGCTGACAAGAGGTGGTAAAGCCTTAACTTGAGCTGCTGTAGAGTGCAAGTGCCTCCTAGTTCTCCCACAGGGAACTCTTGGTGGCCTACCATTCCTTTCAAGGAGGAGGAATGAGGATGAAGAACAGCCGAGAGAGCTAAATGGGTGAATACCCTGTTTTTCTACCATATTTAGTAATCTGAGAGAAAGGGGAGCCTCCTTCTTCCTCCTTGTTGGAGGAGCCTTCAGCAGATGTGTTGACTATTACCCCAGCTGCCTTAGTTTTCTAGGGAGAGTTACAGAAAAAAAGTCCCCAGGCAATCACAAAACCACTAAATCCAGAGGCATCACGTCCCCTGCTAATGGAAAACACTGTAGCTCCATCCAGCTCTGGAACAGCACTGGCCACTCCATCCCATCCAGCACCCACAGACATGGGCAGGGTCTTCTACACGGTCAGGGTCCCTTTAGACTTTGGGCCTGTGTCTCTTTCTTGCTCATGTTTCTCTTTGCACCTTCTGCTTCTGAACAGGGGAGGACTCAGGCACTTGTTGGGGGGGAAAAAAAACAGATAAGAGAAAGCAGCTGTGTCGTAATTTGTAGTTTCACAGTCCTCTGTGGATAAGCCCCAACACAATACATCCATTTGCCTGCAAATTGAGAATTGTGTTAAACCCACAGTAGTTCTGATGTAACAATATCTTCATGCTGAGAAACTTGAAGACTGCTGAGAAATACAGCACTTAAGCAGAACAAAAAAGCAAATTCCCAGCAGCACCTTCCACCCCCATGTTTTTATTGAGTTTTAGTAGAAAAGAATTTAAAAATACAGAGGGCCTGCAGACCAGACTAGGCATTGTCTGCATTAATTTGGGGTATACATTACTCTCAGCTGATACTCAGATGAAAAATTAACCCAGCATTCCTCCATGGTTTGGGATTTCGTAAGAGAGTTTTGCAGACACGTCTCTGTTCCCTGGAACTGGTGCTCTTGATGATTTCCACTTCCATGGGCACATGGGGAAAGGGGGAACAGGTCTGCGTGTTTGCATGTTGGCAAGACAGAGTCTCCCAGACGAAAAAAAGGAACATGCAGAATAATAGCGGCTCTGAAGCCATGAGAGCTCTTCTAGAAGAGGTAGTGGCATTGTGGCTTGTCACCACAACGAATGACAGCAGAATCTGGACACCAGGACACCTGATGGCCATGGAAAAAAACAAATATCAGACACAGATTTAATATTTTTTCAGCAGTGGCCAATGGAGCCATAACCCACATCATAGAATGGTTAAAGTTGGAAGGGACCTTAAAGATCATTGAGTTCTAACCCCCCTGCCCTGGGCAGGGACACCTCCCACTAGACCAGGTTGCTTAAAACCCCGTCCAGCCTGGCCTTGAACACCTCCAGAAATGTGTGTTTTTATCCTAAGCTTTTCCCTTAAGTCAAAAAAAGTGTTTGAGGTTCTAAAGGTACAATACTCCCAACTGCTCTTGTCCCGTTATCATGAAGTTTTAATTCTCAAAATCCATAACTTCAGATAGTTGTCATTTCATTTCCGTAGAATGCAAAACCGAGCATCACCTTTATAAAGATTCATCCATGGAACATATTTACTTCTGGTAGCTTATTTCTGATGGAAGCTAAGTTTTTAGCAGCTATGTGTAAATTCAAACACCTAAGCCCTCGCTCCTTGCGCCAGAAGTTACAAACTTGAGCCAGTTCTCCCAAGAACCCCTAGGCCAAATAAACTCTGTCCAGAAGGGGCACTACTAAGCAATAGTTCCATCTGTGAATGGGAGGGAGGAAACAACTGTGGGAGGATAACAGGGCATCAGCACAACCCTGCTGAGTAAAACACACGCTGAGCACTCCCTCCAGACACCTTCAGCAGCAATTCCACATCCTTCACTACCTTGGAAGGCTCCCTCTCAGAGCCACAAGCCCTTCATGCCCATGGAGCAGACCTCCAGAGCCCTGCAACACCAACACAATGCTCCCACCTCCCAGAGAAAGGCTGATGGTCTCCTCCAGGAGTACCAACACAACACCCAACCACCTGGCACCTGGGAAGTGCCACCACAAAACTCACCGAGTCCCATGACTAACCCCTGCAACCTCCTAACACACTCCTGGCCCTACCAAAAGTGCTTTTCTCACAATTTTTCATCGCAGCCTCCTCCCAGCAGCCACTAAGCCCCCGCTGAGGGGAGCCCGAGGAGAAGACCTACCTCCCAACTGCAACACTCAAGCTTCGCTCTTGCCCTTGACTTCAGCCTAGCCAGCCTTGATGCAAAATTGGCAGAAAACTGGAATGTATGGGACCCCCTTCTCAGGGGCTCTATTTCCCTTTCTCCTACTAAAGGAGCGGTTTGGAAGGAGAGCTTACCTTCCTTGAGGGCTCTTAAAGCCTTGGGGAGCTCTGGGAAACAGCTTCTGCAGCTGAAGCAGGTCAGGCCCGTTCCCCATGTTGTCTGCTCACAGGTGTAGGCGTTTTCCTCTCCTGAACAGGAGCTGGAGGCTGCAGAAACACGGAGTGAACCATCTCTCTGCTCTCCTTCCCGGGGTGGGATGGCTGCCAGAAACACAGGGACCTCAGCTCCAGGCTTTCAAGCCTGGACTGACACCTTCCAGTTCAAGGAGCTGGATCCTTTAAGTTAAAGGAGTTTCCATGAGGCAGACAGGGTGGCAAAATCAAGATTAAAGCAGGTCAAACATTATGTTTTCAAAAAATATAGTAAAAATAACATTAGATGCCAGTGATTGGCAAGAATGAACATGGGCATCCTCACTGGAGCAAGACCTGCAAGCTGCATTTCTACCAGGCATGGCTTTATATACACTCTGCAAAAGCAAATCATTGGGTGGGAAATGGAAATCAAGAAGGAAAAATATATATGTTTCTGATTATTCTACCCTAATGTTGTGTTCTGTCATTATGGCAGATTGCTTAATTGTGCTGCTGATTACTTTTCCTGAATTCTTCCTACAGCTGTAGTTTTTGCAGTGCCGTGGAAACACTAATTAGCAGGAGGAATGGTGCCTTAAATTTTGTTACAATATATACATGTTAAAAAAAAAAAAAAAAAGAAAAGAAAAGACATAGGAATCCTCAGCATTTATTTAGCTCCCCTCTCCTGTTTACTTAACCCAGCTCACTCCCTGTTCATCTATCCCTCCTGTAAATCCTGCCTGGGCAAAGGTGGGGAGGTCAGACCCTTCTCAGCTGTAACCCCAGGCAGCAACCCAGAGCAGTCCTTCCCACCCCACAAAATTCACCTCACAGAACCATCCGAGCGTGCATTCGCTATAGGATGGGCCAGTCTTAGCCTGCGTTTGTGACTAGGAATTATCTATAGACTTGGCAATATGCAAAATAAGCTGCCGGTATAGGAACATCTGCACGATGCTGTAATCTCACCGCACATTTAGACTCCACATTCTTAATGATCCATCACGGGGAATGATTTGATGTTGTTTAACTCTTGTTTCACTAAGCTGTGGCATGTGTTTTCCCTGCTTCTCCTCCAAGATACTCCTGCAATATATCCACTCGCTAAGGAGGAATGCTTCTTTCTTTGTATAAATTCATGTTGCAATATTTTTTTGTCCTTAAGTGCTAACTACCGGTTCAGCCAACCTTCCTCTTCCTCCTTCTCCTCATCCTCTGTCCAGCAGATGTGATGGGAAGAGTGTGGTTGCTCTTGACTCAGAAGCATGTATGGAGCTCTCATATAACTTATTTTAAGAGGAGTCAGAGGGGATCCCAGTCTTACACTTCCATAAACCCACCAGTATGGGACTGTTGGGAGCAGCAGCAAAATTTGAAGGGAGTTAAGCAGCACATGGGGGATCACAGAATCATAGAATGATATGGAGTTGGAAGGGACCTCTGGAGATCATCTAGCCCAACCCCCCTGCCGGAGACGGTCTACCTAGAGCAGGTTGCACAGTAACTTGTCCAGGTAGGTTTGGAATGTTTCCAGAGAAGGAGACTCTACCACCTCTCTGGGCAGCCTGTTCCAGTGCTCTACCACTCTCACAGGAAAGAAGTTCCTCCTCATGTTTAGGTGGAATTTCTTATACTCAAGTTTGTGCCCATTTCTTCTTGTCCTGTCCATGGGCACCACTGCGAAAAGACCAACCCCATCCTCCTGACACCCTCCCTTTAAGTATTTGCAAGCATTGATCAGGTCCTAAGTCTTCTCTTCTCCAGACTAAAAAGACCCAAGTCCCTCAGCCTTTCCTCATAGGAGAGATGCTCCAGGCCCTTAATCATCTTTGTGATCCTTTGCTGTACCCTCTCCATGAGGAATGTTTGTAGGATTCTTCTCTCTCTCAAGTGACTGATCCGTTGACCTGATCTAGTACAGGACTTTTTCTGTTTCTCTTGCATATTTAACTGTGGCCTAAGCCCCCACCTCGGCTGTGACCCGGTGCCGATGTGCTGTTCAATCTGCATTTTAAGCCTCCAGCACAGGAGGTTTTTGCATTGGGTTCCTGAGACTACAGCTATTCTGTCAGCTCAGTTTGGGTTTGACTCCCCGGGACCTCCCCCAGCCCACATGCCCCAGCACAGCCCCCTCACTTCCCGGGAAAGGAAATTTGGGTGGGATGAGAAACCTCCTCCGGCGCCCTCGCTGCCCTGACTCGCGAGTGATGCCCACAGGGCTGCTGCCTGTCGCTCCGAAAGCTTGGCCGCCTTCCCCCAGGCAGCCCTGATGGCCTCCTGAGACCCCACTGAACAAGAGATGGGTGTTTCAGTTCAGCGGCAGCGACAAAAGTCAAGATGAAGCACATCCAAAGGGGGCTGGGATGAGCCGAGCTGCTTGACAGACCAAAACCCAAAGCGAGGAACGCAGCTGGGCTCAGCTTAGCCACTGCAGTGGGCGAGGACTGCCCAAACCTCACTGAAATGGAGTTCAACCACCTGAAAGCTGCAAATGAAATCGTAAATCTGGGTACAGTCAAGGGCAGTTTGTTAAGTCCTCTTTATAAGCAAGAAGCCAATGTTGGGGTTTCGCGCAAGCTCTTGAGGAGCAGATGCTACACACTGACATGGATCTCTTGAAAGCAATGCTTTATGCATATGCACAAAATCCATTTGTTTCTTTCTGCATATGTTTTTCCACCAATATATTGCTCCTGAAAGACTGCTAAAGTGACTTGAACAAATAGTGCTGCACACCAGGACAAGGACTTGTCCCTTCCAACCTAGATGATTCCATGATTCTATGACTTCAGGATGCATCACACTGACCGAAGCTGGCTGTACTGTGTGTGGAGGAAGAAACTTTGGCATCTCTTGGGCTTCCTACACGCTCTTGAAAGGACCAGACAGCATGTGCACAGCCAGCCCTGTGATGTTGGAGGCACTGGACTTGCTTTGAGCCTGCCGTGGAAGAGCTGGTGCATGCTTCATAGGCGAGGTCAGCATCTCTGGACATCTGGCAGCTCCCAACAGGCTGCCAGACATTGGGAAATCTGAGACAAACACACAAAAGCCTCTAAATCTGTCTGTACACAACGTTCAGGTGGAAAATGTCTGGCTGTTTGGGAAAACCTACGTGTATGGTAACCCTCAGAGAGCATCCCCGAAGAGGCTGCACAGCACCTCCATGACAAGCAGCGCCTGAGACATCCCTCTGCACCACAGCTGGGGAAGATGAGGTGCCCCAAGCTTTGGGGCTTCATGGAGTCAAAATTAGGACTATTATCCCTGAGCCCACTCCACGTTCAGGTTCACTAAGGTATTTAGGCACAAGAATCTCACTGAACAACTAAATTCCATTAATTTCAGTGGACCATAGTGTTCATAGGCAGCACTCCCTACCCAAAAGAGCTTGCAGCTGAGGAGCAGGAATGCCAGGTAATATGGATTATTAAAAACCAACAGCACATACAGCAGATTATTAAAAATCAACAGCAGATACATGTCTTGTAGGAGAAAAGCCATTTTATCTGCCTGTTCCTAGTAAGTACAGGAAGATGCCTCATGGTCGCCATAAGGATTAGGATTGAATAGTGTTTGGCTATATGGATCTGAAGTGCACAGCAGGGAATAAGGTAATTTTTCCATCCTTCTGATTATATGTAAAAATTTTGTACGAGCTTTTTGTGGATTTGATTGCAGCAACTTGGGATGTTTCCCAATTTGCTCCTCTCCCAGGACAGCTTTTTCTGGATCAGCCGCTAGCGGTGGAACACATGGTATAAAATATTTGTTGCTTTAACATTTTAAACAACGTAGAGGGGGGGAGGTCACACTCTCCTGGCGTGTTGTCTTGGAGGCCCTCCTTTAATACCTGCAGCAGCCGAGCAGCGAGGAGTGAGATGGTCCTACAGCACCATGATGGCTCACAGTAACGCCATGTAGACATAAAGCCCTGCTTTCCTGGCACTCTCCTGTCGTCACCACCTCTCAGTTCAGTTAAGGCAATGATGTGTTGGCTCAGAACTTCTTCACCCCCCCTTTAAACGGCAGCACCTATAAGTCACTTTGTTACTTAGAGTCTGTATTTCTTTATTAGAGGAGATGCTGCGAGGTACTTGAAAATAACGTCGGCTGCTGTGAATGGTGGTGTCCGATCAATGAGGGACATGACAGTCAATTACCCTTCCACTTTCTGATTGTCCCCAGCAATCAGCCCGGATCGATACCTTCAATCTCAATTGATAGCAGATACCAAATCTGAAATAATATGCTTCATTGTTTTGGAAGGACTATCATGGTGTGTACATGCCGCCACCGCATTTATTTAACTGTTCATTTCACTTCCATCTGGTCCTATCTGGCTGGGGAATGTCCTGTCCAAATGGCTTGTGTGCATCCTTTCAGCACGAGCAGAGGGCACCACCATTGCATCTCACTGCCCCGGGGGCATCCTTAGCACAGAACTACTTACCTGAGAGACGCTGTTGGCAAATAAGGGGGAAAACAAGAGTTTAGGCCACCGCAGAAGAGAAAAAGCATGAAATTCAGGAGAGAAACTCAGGCACTGGAAGATATTTCATAAGGTGCTGCTCTGTGGCAGTGCTGTGTAAGCAAGACAGCCCGGAGATGGGTTGCTGTTGTCCCAGGCAGGTGGCTTCTCTGTCCCTTGCCACCCCTTGTGTCACCCCATTTAGCAGTGACAGCCTCTCAGAGTGCTTCGAAGGAGGGAAGGTGCTGGAGGAGCAGAAGGTTGCTCCTGCCTTTGTTTCAGGAGACTTCGCAAAGCTTCCAAATATTTGAAGAAGCACCGTGCCAGGAGCTCTTTCAGAGTTTCCTTTAAAGATGCCAGCTCGCACAGGCTTTTGTAATTGAGAAAGATCATTTACATTTGTAATGGTTTAAACAAAAAAACATACACACTGATATGGATGTGATGAGCTGGGGCCCCGCTGTGGCACGGCGACAGGGACAGGACTGATCAGGGTGGAATCAGTCTGGAGCAGGGGAGACCTTCTTTGTCCTCCTGCCCTCCCATCCAAAAGCCTTGTGGGCTTCAATTTTGGCATCCCCCATGCAGTTCTGCAACCACAGGCTGTCTGACATCTCCCAACCCTTGGCACCCATGGGTGCCTGGTCCCCCCAACATGCCAAATCTATTTTCTGGTGGCCCTTCAACATCTGTCCCTTGCAGGGTGGTATAAGGTCCTCCATGGGATGATCACAGGAGCCAGAAATCCCCATGCTGACTTCTGGAGCACTGTTGCCAGGTACCAAAGCCAAAGGTGTCCTGCATGAGGCAATTGCTCTCTGCAGGTGAATCCAAACCCCACAACGTGGTGCTACCAGCTTCAGTGGGCTTCATGGGTAACTGGCTTCTTTAAAGCATCGTGTCCTGGGGTCATACAGCCAAAGATCTTGTCTTCCCCTTAAGAAGACCTGGGGTAAAGTGGTAGAAATAGGAGGGATACATGCTGCATCCTTGGGGTTGTGGAGAAAAAGCTGGAAAACACTAACTCAGAAGCTCAGGATGTAGACAGCAAAAACCTCACTGTCTTAAAAACAATTTGTTATTGGGGTTGGGTTGTAAGAGGACTGAGCTGTAGGTCTCCTCAGCTCCCTGCAGCAGCGGGAAGCCCCCACCCCGGACATCTCAGGATGCACTGCACAGCCAAACACCATGAGCCAGGCCAGGACCGTGGCTGGCTGCTTCTATGGAAAGGAGAAGAGAAATATTCAGTTAATCCATTCAGCAGAGGGGTTGAGCATGGTACAGCTCCAGCACGTTCTGGGGAGGACTGGGCTGGGTGATGCTGCTCACAGCTGTGCAAGTAGGAGGGATTCCTGATGCACCTTCCACTTCTCCTTACAATCCCTAAATGAAAATATCCAAGACAAGCAACCTCCCAGGGAAATTCAGACGCCCCAGGGTGATCCCTCAGCCTCAGCTCCCATCCTCGCACCATCCTGCTCTCCTCTTATCAGGGCAGGGACACAAGCTTCCATTTTTAGAGGACAGCTTAATGAAACAGATCCTGATTACCTGGCTGTGAGTTACTTCGTTTCAGCGTCCGCATGCAGCAGAGGCAGGAGTGCAGTTCAAAGATAATGGAGATAAAGCATTAGCCCCAGGATTGCAGCATGGCAAGGAGCCAAGGTGCTCCTTTTTTTTTTTTCTTCTTTTTTTTTTTTTTTTTTTTTTTTAATACACAATACTTGTTATAAGATTGAATATCCATTTGGGGGCAGAATTCACCTACTTTCCTTTGCGCGCTCCCCTCTGAAAGCATTGTAATGCTTTCCTTATTGGCATTTTATTTTGATGAATAGGCTGCAATTGGTGCAAAAATATCCTGAATGGCATTAGGAGGCTCAGCCATGTGACTGTTGGCCCATTTGCACTAAGTACCATCAGTCAAAGTTCATATTACTTACAGGATGCTTAAGCCAGCGTATTTTCCTACGGGCACGGTCCTCGGAGGGAAGAGCTAAGTGTGCTGGGGACTTCTTTGAAGTAGCATAAAGGGTAATTATTCCCCAAAGTCCCATTTAAAAAGAAAAAAAAAAAAACTCCTAAAAAGTAAGTTTTGTGCCTTTGGAGGAAAAAATCCCCACCCCACCAGCCCCATAATGCTCCTGCCGATGCAGTAGTTGGCATCATCAGAGTAGTGCCTGGAGAGCCCAGGGCAGTGCTGGCTGCTGGGCTGGGCTCCGAGCAGCACGGGGAGGAGAAATGTCCTTTCTCTGCTCCTTCTCTGGACTGAAACACAAGATATTAGGGAGTAAAAAAAGGGAAGGAAAGGGGCGCTTGGAAAAAGTGGATCAAGTGCAAGAGGCTGCTTTTATTTGTTGTATTTTATGTAATGGGCAGGGATAACACGGGGAAAGCAGACCTCAGTCAGCAGCAGCAGCAACGAAGTCTCTGAGCTCGGGTGGATTTCTACAACCTGTTACAGCCACGAAACAGCTTCTCCACTGACAGGCTGCTCCCAGTGCCAGCCTACTCCCTACCAAATCCCTTTTCTTAATGGGAGCCCAGGAAAACGCAGCCCCTGGGGTGGTCTGTGTGAGTACCCCTTGGGAGGTATTTTGGGGTATACAACAACACACTGTGAGGTGGAGGGGGTCTGCCTAGCACTGTGGAGCAGGCAGAAGCAGGGGGGATGCTGACGTTGTAACCACATTAAAAACCACTCACAAACACATCCAGCTGCCCCCCAGCACTGCCCATGCCCTGGCACCATCACTGCTGGGGGCATCTGTACTGGGCAAACACCCAGGCAGTGCAGCGGGTTATTAACACCACCAGCTAACGATGGCAGTTTTAACACAGCAGCAGGGATAAAACCCCACTGCTCTCTCCAGTCACCAAACCCTCTTTGTGCTGTGGGGCAGGAAAAGGGCATCGCTGCCCCCAGCCCTCTCGCCTGTATGGGTTTGGCCATTTCCTTCCAGAGTTGCTCCTGACCTTGTTAGTGCCATAGGGAAGCCATGGAGATGCAGCCTCCTTACTCTCTGACTGCAGAAATGCACTGATGTTTACTTTCCAAGAGTTAGACCCAGCCAAAGTCCTGTCTGAACAACAAAAAAGCTTATTTCTAGGTGGGGAGAAGAGAGGAAAAGGCAGATACTCAGTTCAGCTCAAGAGAGGGAAGAAGCCACTCGCAGAGGCCCCTTCCTCCATGAGTTAGCATTTCTAATTATAATTAATGAGAAATTATAGCATGCTCCACCCCATGCTTTTCGTCTGAGCAAAATGGTTGGCAAAGGGTTTTTTTTTTTCAGAAGTGTTTCAATTATGGTGCCAGAGATGTCACCAACACGATGGAGCTTTGCTACTGATGTGTTACACGGCCCTGGAATGGGCTGCCCAGGGAAGGGGTTGAGGCCCCATCCCTGGAGGTGTTCAGAAGACAGGTTGATGTAGTCCTTAGGGATATGGTTTAGTGATTTTTGTCAGCGTTAGGCTGATGGTTGGACTAGATGATCTTTAAGGTCCCTTCCAACCCAGACAATTCTACAATTCTATGATTTTATGACAAAGATCTGCTTTGCCCCGGTGCAGACACAAAGTGCTTTTCCCATGTGCTACCCAGAGCGCAGACCCTGGGCAAGGAGCCCCATCCCATCCCCAAGGAGATGGTCCCTAGCTCCACTGTGAACTTGCCCAGCCACCACAGCTTCTCCTCTGTCCCTACACCTTGCTTTAACCTTTGTGTGTGCTCAAGAAAAACAAAGGGAGAAACACACAAGCCTAGAAGAAAGTTATACCACGACTAATTTTAACGTACAGTTATGCTCAGAACCACCCCCAGAAATCAAATGCTTTCCGAATTTGCCAGCAACAGTTAAAGAAAAATCATTTCCTTACTGCTGTTTGTAATTTAGATAGCCCTCCCGCCATCCCCCCCCCCCCCTTATTTGCACTGTTTATACATGAATTCCTACAGCATTATGCGCTTTGTGTAAGCAGGAAAAGTCCAGTCCAGACACGGCTCCATGACAGCTCCCCCTGACTAATAGCAGAGTTATCCTTACATAAGTCCTTTGCTCTTCCTTGGCATTTTGTGTGGGTTTTTTCCCCAGCAGGAAGGGTGCTTCCCTGTGCCCCCCCCCCCCCCCCCCCCCCCCCCCCCCGCCGGGGTGGCAGCCGCCCGGCGGCCCCGCTCCATGCCCGGTGTTGCAGTGCCATCTTACGGCAGCTCCGCCGCCAGCCCTTCGCAGGAGACCCCTTTTCTTCCAGCTCTTTGCAAGTATTTTCTGGCTGAGCTGTTAAGGGGTTTAGATTTATAAACCCCCTACAAAAAAACAATCAAACAAACAAAAAAAACCCCAAAGATTAAACAAGTTTTTAAATACCAAAAGCTCTACGTCAAAAAACCCAAACCCAAACCTAAAAACCTAGGAGCTTTCAAAGGAAGCTCCAGGACAGAACACAAGAAGCAAAGAGAGAATTTATTTCCCTAGAAGATGATCAGCTTTCCAGTCCAGACTGCTGCCATATAAAGGGTAACGCTATACAGACATGTGTCTTCCATATCACAGACCATCTCTAATGGCTCCTTTATTTCAGTAGAGAGGAAAAAAGAAAATAAAAACTGTACCTAAATCTGGAAGCCATTGCAGGCTTCCAGCAGGAAAACTATTGCAAATGTTGAACCTCCCACCTCCTCATGGCTTTGAGAAGCTTCCAGCAGTAGGAACCTGGTGGGTACCAAACACCAAGAGCAACCCTTTCTCCACCCGGCACCCTTGGGTGCGCAGCAGGAACACCTCCACCTGGATGGCTGAACAAGCTGAAACCAAACTGAGATGCTGCTCCCTGTCTTGTGGTGGGCTGGCAAGCTGGTTAGGTGAGCCAGGGAAACCATGCTTTCAAAAGACCTTTTCTTTAAGGCTTCAGCTCATCCTGTGCTCACAGGAAGGTCAGAGGGAGGCCTAATCCCAAAGATTAAGGTCTGGGTGCGAGTGGCAGAGGGAAGCTTTCTGCTGCTCCACAGCAGCAACCACAGCACCAGCTTGGAGGGACTTTCTGCCTGAGCAAGCAAAACCCAGGGAAGTCAGATGTTTATTCCAACCAGCTGGGGACCCTGATTGCAAAGGTCATGGTGGGAAATGGGATATCAGCATCACAGAGGGTCTGCTGCCCCCCCTGCTAGAGCCAAGGCACAGGTCCCTCCTTAGAAAAACCCAGGCTCTATGTCTGATAAAAACGATCAGGGAAAATAACCACAGGGAAAATAACCCTGCCCTGCCCCAGTGGTTCTCAGTCGGGTATTTCCCACGCTGCAGAGTCAGGGCTTGGCCACCAGGGCTGCATCCATATCCCCAGTTTGAGTCCGACCCTCTCAAAACTGTGGATCTGGTAGAATTTGGATCTCCAAAAAAAAGCTGAGAGGTTTCCTGGAAGCACACCAGGGTGTCAGTGGTCATCAGCAGAGGGTTTGCAGCTCCCTTGTTTCATATGAAGAAGATGCTGCAAGAGGCAGGGGAGGAGCAGCTGTGGCCACCTTCCACACAGACCTCGAGCTGTGGGAAGGAGGGAGAGAGGAATGGTTAGGGGGATGAGGGCTCTGAGCAGCTGGAAATGGTGAAAAAGGAGCAAAAAGGATGGAGGTGAGGGCAACGGGGATGCTCACATCTCCTTTGGTGATGTTGGCTTAGCTCCAGTGGAAGAAACATCACCCTCATTGCCTCCAAAAACAGAGAGAGGGGGCTGTGCTCTAGTTGGGTGCCCCCATGGGAGAAACTCTGAGAGAGCCAACGGGTGACCCCCTGCACACAGCCACGGCGAGGGGGGGACCCGAGACACGAAGCCAGAAGAGCGGGAGGTAGGATGTGACTCACAAGCTATTTGGGAAATACTGAAAGAGAACAAACCAAAAAAGTCCCACCAAAATTATCCCAACTTGAAAAAGATAAAAAAAAAGAAAGCAAGCCAGCAAACTTTCTGTGCAGATGGTGCCTGCGTTGCACATTACGGGATCGTTTCGCATTCTACCTGGCAGATCACCCTCTCCTTTGACAGGCAAATATTATTTTTAAAGGTTGCTAAGAGCCAGCAGCGCTAATGCACTTTTCCTACTCCAAAACAACTGTTTCATGCCCAAACAATGCCCAGGAAGAAAAATATCTGGTCTATCTTAGATTGCATTTATTAGGTAATAATAGTGCATCCCAAGCCTCTGGTGGCTGCGGCGGGGGGAGGCAGTGGGAGGCAGGGGTACAGGGTGACAGGTTGGATGCTTCCCCAGCACGATGGGGGCCACGCAATCCCATCCCCAGCCCGGGGGGAGCACAGTGTCACACAGGTTTACAGGCACCATCCATCACTTGCTGACCCCCTTGTTTTCTCCTTGCACACTTGTATGGAAATTTAGCCACAAACCCTTCCTACGAACCGTTCCCTGATGTGCAAATATAGCTTTAAATGACTTCTCTAGGAAAGAATCCTCACTATTTTATACAAATTGTCTTGCGTGTTTATTACACAGGCTCACAATCCAAAAAGAAGGGGATTCATCCCATGCCTATTCATAACACTGCTCTCCCTTATGCATTAAGAGCTGGAACATACTCCAGGCCCTCTTGCATGATGAATGATACCTTCTTCACTCTTAACTTCCAGCCTGCTCTGATTTGCTTATTTATGGAGCCTCACTGCGCTGAGGGACACCCTCCTCTCCTGGTTTCTCCATGAGACGTGTGGGCACCTTGGAGAGGGAGCAGCAAGGTCTGAAAACTCCATTCCTACCCAGAGCAAAGACAACCCAGGAGCCCTGGCTCTGGCATTGATGCACTTCCCACCGACACCCTTCCCAACAGCCAGTGGTTTCTTACCCCATTTAAAGCCCGTTCTCCTGCCCAACGTCTCAGAGTGGAGCACGGGGCTGGATGCAGGACACGTGGATGCAGGGATGCCCACCCTCCTGCCTGCTCCTGGGATGCTGTGCCCAGGAGGTGTGAGGAGGATGCCTCCTAACGTATTGAGCTTGGCTGGCTCAGCCAGCCCATTCCTCTGGCTCCACACAGCCCTGGGGAGAGTGGAAGGAAACAACATCCTGGGCAGCCAAGCCAAACGCTGCAGCACGGCTTCTCAGAGGTGACACAGAGGAAAGTCCACTTCTCTCCTGACCCCAGGCTCTGGCACACGCTGCCTCCCTCCCCAAGACGAGGACTTTTTCAGGCTGGGTGTGAGGAAGGTGCTGGGGTGGGTAGCCCCGGTGTGGAGCACATCCCTCCTCCCCACCCTGGCAGCACGGTTCATACGGCTTCGGAAATAATCCAGTCTTCATTAACTCGTCAAATTAGGAAATTGAGAGCTGTCAAAGTGTAGCAAAGACTGGAGGTGGCTTTTATAGCAAGATGTGGGACCTCCCACTGTTTGTCTAATCTCATTTCCTCCTCCTGGTTGTCCTGAGAGAATCATTACAGGAGAGGGAGATGGAGAGAGATGAAGATGTGAAGGGTTTCCAGCTGAAAGCACCTCCCGTCTGTCTGCGGG
This sequence comes from Scolopax mira, assembly GCA_004320125.1. Classification (NCBI taxonomy): domain Eukaryota; kingdom Metazoa; phylum Chordata; class Aves; order Charadriiformes; family Scolopacidae; genus Scolopax; species Scolopax mira. The sequence goes on along the minus strand of BJBW01006002.1, from coordinate 83,766 downwards.
GGCCGACAAGAGGGTTTATATAAACTGCTCGAGACCAATAAATATCCTCTCTCACAGTCAAGTTTGTGTTTTAAGACCACTCTTAAGCTTCAGCCCCTCTGGTCAGTCCTGCCACAGGAAGAATATAAAAAGTGACTTCTTTTGTACTCCCATCAACTGGCAAAGGCAGAGCATTAGCTAAACCCCTTCTGACCCCCGGAGCTTTTGTGTTCCAGGCTCTAAAGTATTAGTTAGTTAATTATGAAGTTAGTTTGATTGTTACTGAGGAGAGTGTGCCACCCTGTCCTGAACCTGCCACGCTACAATAAAAGCTCACAAAAGACTGAGCAAAGCCCATAGCATGAACACACTTTGATGTGTTCCTCTGCAGCAATCGAGCAGCTTTGCTAAGGCAGGTCACACGATGTAAAAATCACCTTCTCCTCTACCTGCTCCTGCTCCCCCCATGCTCTTTTTCAACACTTCTCTCCAAAACAAAACTCCACAAGCATCTCCATGGTGCAAACAAGCTGTACACCAAAAGCCTTCCAAAAAAACCAAGAGGTGAAGTGGGATATCTCAAGAACGCCCAGCTGAGAAGAACCTCTAGAGGAACTGCCTGCTGCAACAGCAGAGAGTGAGCCAGCTGTCTAATGACAGCAGCAAAAACAAATTAAGAGTTGATATCATCTTCACAGGAGAATGAAAAGTTAAAATCATACCAGCAACTGGTTGAGGCATTCCTTGCCTGCTAATTCTTATGTTTTCCAAAGATTTCATCAACTAAGTTGTGTTCGACAAACTGCTATTTAATTACCAGAGTAAAATCCTGTTAATTAGCCAGCCTCAGAAGACAACCCTTCATCCCTGTTAAGTGAAATTCCTAATCCCTCCAGCAGCAGTTGTGTCGCAGCCTGGGGAGCCACAGAGAGCTATTAGAGATGCCCCTGAAGCTGGGGGAAGGATCAAAGCTCAGCCCCTGCTGCCAGCAGCTGTCTGCAGCCCCGGGGAGGTGTGAAGCAGCACAAGTGAAATACTCAGAAATAAAAAGCTTTTAATTCCTCTCACCATTTCTCAGCTGTCCCTCCCTGCTCCATTTGCCCTGGTGGCTTCAGCCAGCATCCCCTACTTCCCCTAGGGCTGGTGTTCCTGCTGCATCCCCATGCTGCACTCATCCATCCATCCATCCATCCATCCATCCGTCCGTCCCCACAGTTCCATGCTCGTAGCCATGGCCAGCAACTGTTCTTCCACTTAAGAAACACCACACAGCATCAAAGCTTTTCCAAGGAAGACACCATGATCACCTTTTAGAAGGTGCTACAGACATTCATGAAGCCAAGCAGAGATCTCTCCACTCTCCTCTCTCACATCTCACCTGGCTTCCCAGGACAGAGGACAATCCCCACATGACAGTTAACTCCACAGCCAGCAGACATGGGTAGCAGGACAGGTATATCAAAGATGTGAAGTTCCTACAAAATTCTTAAAAACAGCCTGGATAAAGGAGACAAGTGCTCCAGCCACATGAAAGATACCAGTGGGACCTGCCACACCAGCAGATGCCAGATAAAGCCCAAGGGCACCATCCCAGCACAAGCAGTTATCAGCCAGGGCTCGTTACCACCCCAAGAGGGGAGCAGATTTCTTTAATTCAGATAATGCAGCAATCTGGAGTTTCTTTGTTGTCTGTCACCACAAAAGTTAAATGTTTTAATTTTATGTTGAAATGCCGGCAGAAATTAATTTTGACGGGAAGTTGTAGGCTCTTCTTTGATATCCATTTAAACAATTTAGATGCTTTTTGAAGTAGTGGGGGGCTTGTTTAATCAAGTTCAATAAAGAAGATCTCCAGGTGAAAATAATAAATATTTAAAAGACTTTAAAAAATTAACTGTTCAGCATCATCTGACATAAATACATCTGTGCAACGGAGATCAGTAGGGATGAAAGGACAGTTCAAAAATTCTACAAAGTCTTTAAAGGTTGCAAAATTCTAATATGCAATTTCTCATGTTCCTGCAAACTTGCATTACCAAATTTTGGATTGTGGCATATGATATGCTGAATTTTAGGTAGAAGATATCCATCAACCGAGATCCTAAGTAATAATAACAGTTATCATCAGAATTAAGCCATATAGAAAAATACCCCAAATTTTATAGACTTGTCCCGAGGGCTCCCTCTACCCCTTCCCTGGAAAAAGGGAGACCCCTACTCATTGCAGATGAAAGTGTGGGGCAAGCAACGAGTTCATTTCACCTCCCAGGGAAAGCATCTTTCTACATCCTCTTATTTCTCAAGGAGGTTGGTATCTCCACACGGGAGTCGATGGGTGGTGATGAACCCACAAGAGAAATTATGCTGAGTTTCAACATAAAGAAAAACTTTCCTGTGAGGGTGGCAGAGCCCTGGAACAGGCT
>BJBW01006002.1:63323-76454 GCA_004320125.1 Scolopax mira | reverse complement strand
CCCTGGTGCAACTTGAGGCCATTTCCTCTTGTCCCATCGCCTGTGACTTGGGAGAAGAGACCAACCCCCCCTGGCTACACCCTCCTTTCAGGGAGTTGAAGACAGAGAGGTCTCCCCTCAGCCTCCTTTTCTCCAGGCTGAACACCCCCAGCTCCCTCAGCCTCTCCTCATAAGGCTTGTTCTCCAGACCCCTCACCAGCTTTGTTGCCCTAAAATAAGTATAAATAATAGATATTATATAATAAGTAGAAAACCTGGCTTCCCAAGGGTGCAAGCTGCTAAGTTTGACTCTTGTGCTAAGACAGTCAGAATACTCTCTCCTCCTCTTAATGACAATGGGCTGTGAGTATGATTTCAGCCCTGTGCCCCATTTTTAGCAGTGCTTCCATGTTCTGCCATTCAAAGCTGGTGTTCGCCATGCTAGCCTCAATCGTTTGGAAAAGTTACCTGCTGCACAACAGTCTGTAAACTGCTCTCCAATCGTTGCTAACAGCAGCTCTTTCCAAACTGCAGCCTAAGGAAGGGAGGAAAAAAATAAGTTGCATTTGCATTATTATTTTTTAAATTCAACATTAGGTTTCCTATCTCAGTTTTGAGTGCATTCTCTTTCTGAGGTTGTCTAGACAAAAAAAAAGAACATTTAATGTAAGTACACTCTGTGTTATACAATTGATTTCTTCAATACAGTTGGAACAACAATTTAGACCCTGCAAATACATACTGCTACACAGAATTGCTCTAATAAATGTTTTAAATATTTAACAGTAAGTTTATCTTCGCTATATCTGTGCCCATGACTCATCTCAAAAGCACTTGTTAGAGTAAAGCATGAAAACAGATTTCTCCCAAGTATTTCCCATGATAAAAGACCATAAGGCTTGAGATCATTTGTTTCTACAGAAAAGAATTACTAAGCACTTTTCTTAAAGTGCCTGAAAAATCTACCAATAAATTAAATTGATTTGTATTTAAACATCATCTTTATCAGGGAGTGTAGTGATAGGATGAGGGGTAACGGTTTTCAACTGAAAGAGGGGAGATTTAGAGTACATATAAGGAAGACATTTTTTATGCTGAGGGTGGTGAGACACTGGCCCAGGTTGCCAGAGAGGTTGTGGATGCTCCATCCCTGGAAACATTTAAGGTCAGGTTGGTCAGAGCTCTGAGCAACCTGATCTAGTTGAAGATGTCCCTGCTCATGGCAGGTGGATTGGACTAGATGGGCTTTAAAGGTCCCTTTCAGTCCAAACTATTCTATGCGTCTATGATACTTTTAAGGGATATATTTTCTGCTATATGAAGTTAACTTGAGTTTTAGTACTGTTAAAAAAACCCCCAACATATCAAAATGTGCCATATTAAAACAAGAAGCAAGCAGCCACGAGGATGACAAACTAATAAACTGCTTGAATGGCAGTTTCTGAGCACTCCTAAGCCAGCTTCTAGGATACAAAGGATTTCTGTGACTCCTGGTCATCTAATCCAATGCATCACCTAAAGCTGTGCTATGGGGAGGACCATCTGATGCTCCCGAGGCAGGGTGAAGCCATCAGCCCCTGTCGTGGTGGCTTTTCACCTGCCAGTGGACCTGCTCAGAGACTGAGGATGGGACTGCCCACGCACACTCTCATTACCAGGCGCAATGCTCACTACTGTGAGTTGTCCCAATGGTCTCAAGGGTAGGAAGCACTTCATCCAGTAGTAAGCAGTTGCAGGATCAGGCTTATGAGGATCTAAAAAGTATTAGTTTTTGCATTAAAAAATCAGCATTCAGAAAGGGTCACATGCAACGACATTTAAGCATCGGTATTTTGTCAGTTTTTCATACCACTTGAAAGGCTTTATTTTAGAAAAACCCGCATTTTCTTCCCTCCACACCCTCACCAAGACCTGCTATAGTGTATTGTTTTTTTGAGTTAGGTCTACACAAGGTGGTTCATCTTGGCCAAGGAGGTGCTTGTGTGCACATATGATGAAGAATGAAGACAAAAAATGAGAAAGAGGCATAAAGGTATTATTAATGTTATTTACAGAGGCACTAAAAGCTGACTGAAGTTTGCCTTCAACTAAACCTTTCAGAAGTGACCTGGGATGCGTGGCACATAGTTTGAGAGATCAAAAAGTACCTTCATTTCAAAGAGGGGCTCTCATTCAGCCTCTAACAAACAGGGCCTCTGAGGTCCCTAAATTCATCGCCCAGTAATGCAGGCTCCCCAAACCACTTGTCACTTCTGACAATCTTCACACCTTGGATTATAAGGGGAAAGAGAAAATTTCAGTCTTCTGTGATCCCTTGGGACTGCAGGGAAGAAAGATGCAACTCACATGCGGGGAAAAAGCCCACAGGCAAAAATCAATTAACTTTTGGCTGAAATTTCAAGTAGCATCTTTCAGCATTCAATGCCTTCTGCAAGGCTGTCACATTTTTCTGACACTTCACTCTTCGTGTTCAGAGGCCTGACCCAGAACAAACACACACACACATATTCACACACACAAACCCCACATGGGAAGAGGTCAGATCTCCTCACCGTGACAGCTCACAGGAGATGCATGTGGCTCACGTGCATTTGATTAGAGGCAAAACCCAGTAGTTTCAGCAGGGTTAGAACTATGACATGCCTGAATGGATTTTATCTTTCACATTTTAAAATAAAACTTAAAAAAAAAAAAAAAAGGGCAAAAAAAAAACCCTGAGCAGTGCTATAGTTTCACAAGATGCACACGAGGTGATGTGACAACTCATTGTTGTCAAAAACCAAGAGATCAAAACCAAGAGTTGTGGAATTACTTGAAAAGAAACTTTTCCTCATTGTCTTAAAATAAAAGGTTATAGCTGTTAAAATAGCATTTGGTTGTTATGTTGTGTGTTGCCAGAACTAAAAAGCTTAGTAACAGTTTTATCAGATGGAATTTGAAGAAACCCCCCTTCCTAAACAATGTCTAAGTAAAAAGTCAGTATTACATACCGTACTCTCTTTAGGGACCTTCATTTTCCATATACCTCCTTTGGCATTGCTTTCCTCTTCCCTGGTTATGGAAAACAGATCAGCAAGATAAGCACTCATATCCACATCTAGATAAACTTATGTTTGGGTTTTAATTTTCCCAAACAAATCCATTTGAAATGCAATTACTAACTGCAGGTAGCGTGACTCAAGGTAAGACTTCTGATTTCTGACATTAGAGATAATTCTTTCATTGTTTGGATGAAACATCTCTCACGACAGTTAATCCTTTTCCTAAGTTTTGTGTGTTGGAAAATACATTTTTCCTGACTACAGACCATCTTAGAAGTGGCCGCACATTATATGGGAACAAGCCACAAAGCAATTTTATGTTTTACTATGGTAACCATTTATTTTGGAAAAACTCTGTGATATTTTCACAGAACCAGCTTATTACGCTCGAGTTTATCCTGTTTAGTAAAACAACATGAGAGCACTTAATTTCAGTTTTGTGACAGCTAGAAATTAATTGCCCTCATTAAAAGAAATGCTGAAGCTGCCCAGGGTCAGGGCACAGACATCACCATTAAACTGCCTCATAATGACAAAGACACAATGCACAAACTTGTGAGCTTCAAGTTTATTCTGTCACAATTTTTTTTATAAGATTTTAAATTAGGGCTCTAGTTTCCTGTTAAAACTCTGTAATAGCAAAGTTTAAGGAATAACCTAATCTTTGGAATATGTAAACCCAGTATGAGATCTATAGAGATTCCCCAGGATCTATGGTCTCCCACCAATGCAGACAAGCACTGAGGAAACTTGGGGAGAACATCTTCAAAAATCTGCAGTCCTCAATTCTTACTTCAGAATTTGTTTTCCTACCTAAAAACCAACGCTGCAATTAGCCAGTAACTGTAAGCTGAGAGAGGCATCTTGGCATAATTACTGAAAAGTTAGCGGGTTACTGATGAGATCAATCTCTTGCAATCCCTTTCCTAAAATACAAAGGTACATTGACAGTCTGAAAATAGAGGTATCATTTTTTACAGCCAGTTACCAAATCAAAACTAAAAATATCAAAACCAAACAAAAACAAACCATAAAATGTCCTCAGTCATCCTTACAGATATGAAGACCTGCACACAATGGCCCCAGTTGATTTATACAAACACCAACATATTTTCAAACCCAGTTTAGCCAACCTGACCATTCACAATATTTTTAGAAATGTACTGTAGCCTTTCAGACACATTTCACTTGAGAAAAATATTTACTTGTTCAGTAGATTAGGACAGAGATCTCCTATAATAAGTCACCACCTAGTCAGACGTACTACAATCAAGTCAAAAAACTCTTAATCTAACCACAATCTATACAAACGATGCCCAAAAGCTCAAAACTCTTCAGAAAGTGCTCAAGCACTTTGTGACAGAGCTGCACCGGGAAGACTGTATGCAAAAATCATTTCCTGAAAAGGAAACCTCCATTATTTGTACTAAACTCCATTACTGTCCTACAATCAAGTAGGAATTTGCTGCAACGGATCATTTCATGATGCCTTAAAGTTAGTTCTAATCCAAGGTGTATATAGATATGTATGAAGCACACTTTTGTGCAGGTTAAGAACAGTCAAGGACCACCAAGTTTGCATCACTATTACAGTAGCTTCAGTGGAAAGAAAAAAAAATTGCAAGATAAAAAAATTCAAATACAAATAGACATATTCTGTGTGTTCTTGAACTGGAATTCAGAATAATATTTTAATTTCTTCACTTATATTTCATAATTTAATACATTTCTTACATTTACGTTCAGAGGTGGACAATTACCTTACAGTCTGTGCTTTTAATAAAGAGTCTTTAGGACAGGGCACTTTTAAGCTTAACAAGATCCTTAGGCTATTTCTTTTGTGGGTCTCTTGAGTCCAGACATTTGCAGGCAACAGAAACAAGACACCCCTGTCCCACGCCTGTCTCCTGTCACCTCTTTGGGTTTTGTCACTGCCCGTTCCCAGAAATGCCTGATGACAACGTACGTACCAAAGTGGCCGTCTTTCTCCCCGCATTAAATGGTAGCTGCATCTCAGAGGCAAGTTTGTCACAGGAGGAATGTTGTTGTAGACACTCCAGAAATCCTCAAAAAGAAAAAAATATTAGTTGCATTAACAGAAGAGACTCAGTTTAATACAGAATTTCATCTGTGTTCATTTTCTCTGAAAACGATTGCTTATCCTGCTCCTAGAGAACTGGCACCTTCTACATTACAATAAAATACTCTGAAAAGAACTTGTTGCAATTTCACTTTTTTTTTTTTTGGGTCATTTTTTTCACAAGCTGGAGGTAGAAAGAAGGGAAGCAGTTCAACTGTGGGTTGCTTTAGAATCAAAGTCCAGTCCATAGGAATAGAGTGAAAAAAATCATCAAAACCAGAGTTATGTGAAGTATGTCAGAACAAACCAGTACATAAAACTTTCTTAGCATATTGAAAACATATACTTCTATCAGTTATCCACCTTGCTTCACTTAAGACCAGTCTAAAACTTCATTATCTTGAGTTACAAAACCACCACAGAGAGTAATTCTGCTGAACTAAACGCCTAACTAGCAATCCACTTGCTTTGTCTAGATCACAGTGAAAAGTATCAACCAGGTGCAAAGAATATGGGATGCACATGTTAATACAGGAAAGGGGGAGAATTTAAAGGACCCAAGTTATCAGGAACCATCAGATTACTTCCCAGCATTGCTGCTGCTGAAAGCAGAAGCTGCCCTACATGTTTGGGGTGGATAAAAGGAATTAGAGTCAGATTAGAATTAAGGTGAGATATAACTTCATGCTAACTGGTGTTAAAACAGAAATGTAATTTTACTTGCAAGAAGTGGCCACTACCCAGCACTGGAAGATGACACAGACACACAGAATTTCTTGTTGTTACAAACACTACATGATTTAAAAGTACTTTAATTCAAATCAATTTGCTGAAAAATATTTTATAAAATTCATGCTCAAGGGGAGAACGAAGACAAAACCCCCACAAGCTGTAATTTCTAGTATTTGTGTAACAATTTCCTATAATTAAAAAAAAGGCAAAATCGAGAAGAGGCAGGAAAAATATTTAATTTGAGGAAATATTTAAATTGAGGAAAGTTTAAGAGGAGTAGGCTTGCCCGAACAGTCCAATTGCTTCCTCCTTTCCTGATCCAGAAAGCCAAACGAAATTCAAACAATGACTAAGTAACACCACACACAAGCAATAACACCTGGGTTTCATGCCACAGGTAAGCAAAGCCACGAGCACGACTCATCCTTATGAGGAAAAATGAAAACTTAAGGCATTAAAGTTACATTAATAAGAGGTGGCAGCTCCCATAGCAAAGCTGTACATCTCACCTGTACTGTTTGTACCGTATAAATCTTCTTCAAATTTGATGCACATTCAGCTGCTGTTGTCCCAGGAAGTGACCTTGAAAATGAAGTGGATATTAATAAAAAAGAAATAATAATTATTTTATCAAGGGGGCAGAAGGGAGACAGGTGGGGAAAGAGAATCACAGGAGCGTGAAGCTGCGTAATAAACTCCAACTACCATGATCCTTTAAAGATCCAAGGGCTTTTATATTTTTGAAAAAATTAAGATTCACCAGGTACTTCGTACAGTATTTTTAATTGAATTAGGAGTTTTAAACCAGTAACAGTGTTCCTTCTATTGGCCAACCCGTGCCTTTCTCGCGTTTGCCATCAAAAAAAAGCTCTGCAGCTCCAACATGAAGGGCTATCGGTGAGGGACCGCCAGTTAACTGCATTTAATACAACCTCGAACCCCCTTTGAGTGTTTTAACGTACTCTCAGCATCCCAAACTTTTAAAAAGTCATCATCCGCTGAGTTCATAGAATGAATTAAGGACTATTTGCAGAGGACACACCACTAGGTGGCAGGGGCACACAGCCGCCGGCCGGCAGCAAGCCACATCACCCAACGAAACCTCCAAGATTTCAGCCAGCTCCTCCATCACCAGCACTTGTTTCTTCAAGCCATGTCTACTACCAGCACCTCCCACAAAGCCAGGAGATCCTTGGACTGGTTTCATGGCCAGACCTCAGGGTTACACTGGTGTTCACCAGGCAGGGTTTAGCTTCTCCAGCTCCAATCCTGACTGTTCCCAACTCCTGTCCTGCTTTGAGTGACACAGGGCTAATTTCTCTTCTAATGCTTTGGAAAGCTGTGCTTTTAGTAGTGTCTGAATTAATGAAAGTATTTACTTTATAGCCAGCTATGCTACGTGGGGTTCAAGGTCTCGGTGTTTTCACTATAAGCGAGTTGTAAGATGTTTGGGTACTTCGCTACAAACCTCAATACACACATGACCACAAACCAGGAATCCTGCAAATACGGGCCCTTGAAATGAAGCTATCACAGGATTCCTCCCCTTTGGATAATTATACTGCCATCAACAATAAAATTAATCCAATGTGCCATGCTGAGCTGTCAATTATTGCCATGGTGAGCAGTTAATTTCCAAGTCACTCAACAGGCTCTGCAAGTCCCTACAGAAGGGGACAGGTTCTCCCAGCTGGATCCCACCACCAGCCAGGCACTGACAGCTCTTGTGGGGACAGAGAGAGTTGGGCCAGCGCCACGCCACCTGCAGACCCACATCTGGGCTCCCCATGGAGAGTCTAAGTGTAAAATATCCAACAGTTGTCTTGCTCTGCCCGTTTTGTGCACAGCATCTCATGGCAAACCACGCTGCCATCAGTTAAACGTGGGGCAGAGAAACAGGAATAACCTACGTGAAGTGAATCCTAACGCCAGCTTGCTTCACTGCTCCTTCTTTATTCCAGCACAAATAAAGAACAAAGGATACAAAGATAAACCCCATTGTTTTATCCATGAATAAACCTCCAGGTGGTTGTGCTTATGTTAATGCCTGATGCTGAACTGTAGCTCTTCTGTTTCCCTGCAAAGAATTAAGGAGAGAAGTTTTTTCATATGTGCTCACACTGGCCTTTGTCTCCCAGTGGGAATCTAATCGCAGCTTTAGCAGGAGCTTTAAAAGCTGCCGAGCACTTTTGAAGACACCCCTGTAAGTACTTAGCCACAACTGCTTCTGGTAAAAATAAGCAAAATATTTACTTACAAAGCATAAACTGAAAAACATGCTGTGGCAACTAAATAAATCTGGTAATCCATTCTGAATACAAACACTGATTTCAAGCCATCAAAGCCTGTCAAAATGCATTTACCGGTTGAACATTCTTAAAATATTAACCATCGTTTTTCATTGTAAGACACCTACTCACGAGCTTTAATAGATGATTCTAGATAAATAAGATTTTGCTATAGGGAAGAAGAGAAATCAATAAGCTTAGGTTCAGATATCTGATGTGCTCATTTATGAGGATTCACAATTATTATGAAAATTGTTCCATATCAACCAAACTTTATTTGTATAAAACTCATCAGCATAACATAGGACCTCTTTATCAGGGAGTGTAGCAATAGGATGAGGGGTAATGGCTTTAAATTGAAAGAAGGAAGATTTAGATTTGATACTAGAAGAAAAATCTTTGCTGGAGGGTGGTGAAACACTGGAAGAGGTTGCCCAGAGAAGCTGTGGCTGCCCCATCTCTGGAGGTGTTCAAGATCAGGTTAGATGGGGCTTTGAGCAACCTGCTCTGGTGGGAGATGTCCCTGCCCAGGGCAGGGGAGTTGGAACTAGATGATCTTTAAGGTCCCTTCCAATTCTAACCATTCGATGATATTGTAAAGTGGAGAAAGAAAAATCAGCATGAGTTCTCAGGCTGAGAATTGTTACCATTGGCAGAACCTCAGGCTTCTCATGGCAAGGCTGAGAAATCAGACTAGCATGTTCTCTCTGTTCTTGTGGTAGGAAAGGCTCACTTGGTGTAGCGTTACACGTAAGGCGCACAGCACCCAGGAGAAATGACAGTCATGATTTGCAAGGTTTGCACAGTGGGATATTTGTACCATGTCCACATGGTACATAAAAAAAAAAACCAAAACACCCCACACCACACAAGCAGCTTTCCCAGCTTTGTATATACACAAAGATATTGTCCAGATCCACAACCCCAAATCCCATACAGGGATGGTTCCCAGCGCCCACCCAGGACATCCCAGCCTTTGAGAGTCATCTCACTTGACTCCTCCTTTTGTACAATCCCCATCCTGGATGCCCTATACAACATGAATACAGTGAGAGATACACAACATGAATACAGATGGGCAATCTTTGGTTTTAATTTGCTATTTTCAGTGATGCATATTAACACTTTGTTGTTAAAAAAAAAAAACCAAAACCATGAAAGACTACACAGTGTAGCAAAACCCAGAAAGGCACCCTTTTATTTCAAAGCCAGAGACCATTATAAGCAGGACCCGGCACCAATCCAGAGTCTTACTGAGATAAGCACAAATGTGCTGAGCCACCAGCATGGATCAGCTTCCCGAGGAGACATCAAAGGCAAATTTCACCAAATTACTTGCTGAAATTCCCCATGGGCCATAACGTCACTGTGTGCAAATTTCCTATGAATGGGACATGTAGGTATGAGCTTGGAAACCTGCAGAAGGGACAGATAAAACAGTGTCCTGGTTTGAGCGACACAAGATTAATTTATCTTCCAGTAATTCTACATAAGGTCGCTTCTAATGCTTGGGAAAAATATACTTTTAGAAGACTCTAGTGTCCAAATTTGTGAAAATATTTACTTTATAGCCAGCTGTGCTACATGGGATTCAAGGTCTTGGTGTTTTTGAGCTCTCCAGGTGCAGGGATGAGAAGTGAGACCCAGGGACCCAAATTGCCAACTGGATTATTTCATACCACGAACATCACATTCAACATAAATTAGAAAGTTTGCTGAGGAGTTTTCTCTCTCTCTTCTATGATGGCTGCTATCCTGAGAACTTCTTGCTCTGGTGCCAGAGCCCTGAGCCCGTCCCTTCCTCCTGAAGCCACAGTGCTCACAGTGTCCCACATTTACTGTCCCTGCTGGGAGTGCACAGGTTCTTGCTGATGGAATGGGCTGTGTATAGTCCTTGTTTATTTTATATTGGTATTAGGATCAGTACTTGTTCTTTAGTGCCATTGTTAATTATTTAGTCTATTTATTCTATTAAATATGTTTGTATTTCAACCCTTATGTTTTCTTGTTTTTCCCCAATTCCCTTCCTGGGTGGGGAGGGGGTCATTGGGTGATGGAGTAATTGCCTAAAGGACAATAAGTTATTGTGGATTCTTCAAACTATATCAAACAGCAGGTCTAAAACCCTGGTTTCAAAACTTTCAGTGCATGACCTTAAAACATTTTAACAGTTAAAAAGGAAATCCTGTTTCTCTTAAGAGAAAAACACCTGACAGCGCCTCCAAAACTGATGACCTGAGAGCATTTGAAGATCATAGATGGGATCTTATTTGTCAATCGGGTGAATAATACGCTCCCATATGCTTTCATCATGCTCCCTTTCCTAAAGCATATACAGGGTGAGACACAAGAGAGCTATATCAGATGGTTACTATTTTAGACACACATACCAAGAAAGGCTTAGTGCTTACGGGAAATGCAGATGCCCTTGTGACACATGAGAGATCATGGCAATGGACCAGAACCTGGTCACAGGATCCCAGCCTCCAGATGTTAAGCCTGTGCCAAGGCATTCACAGAAACAAGTGCTGATGCAGATAAAGCACAGACATTTACTGCTAAAGCAGGAGATGTAGCGAGTGCCGCTAAAGATAAAAGCAAGGTCGTGAACCCCAAGGGAACCACTTGGTAGTGTATCACCAGTTGCTATAGAAAGTACAGCTTTGCTGATGGATATTTATTTTAACAGTGTGACAATGAAGAGATACATTTTGGAGACGTTAAAATATATGCCACGGACCCCTCTCACAATCATTTAACAGAAAAAGATAACTACATATCCATCTCAACATCTGCTTATCCTTAAGCATCACTTCTCACTTTTCAGTCCAAGTAAAGGGTAAAATTTAGTGGCAGTCAAAAATCAATACCCTCCCATGAGGGAACATCACGGCCCCACACCAGGTGTTGCTAAAGTCAATTTAAAAAGCACCCACAGTTAACTTCTATGGAAAGACCACCCTGTACAAGCCTAAGAAATGATCCCCCCATCAAATCTGCGTGGATGCACCACTAGATGTCACAGCCACTTCTGTGGGACTCTGTACAGCAACAGGAACCCCCACAACCTGCAGTAAGTGAAGTTCATGGGTGCATCTCTTGGGTGCTTTTTTTAAAATGGCTTTTAAGTGCATGAAGCATGTCTTGGCTGCTGTCATTTCTGCTCCCTGCCTTTATTGCACCGCTGTTGCTGAACACAGTTTTGTGTCTATAAGGTCCCAACTTTTTTTTTTTTTTTATACATAGACTCTTGGTTTTGTAAGTTAAGGAGTAACACCACTATCTAATGAAACACACTTATATGTGATTAGAAAGAAGAAAAAAAAAAACAACACAGAAATAGACTAACCAAATTTTAAGAGTCTAAATTACAGTGGAAAAAAAAAAAAAACAACTGTGATGCAACTCAGGAGCTTGAATTGGATTTTAACTTCCGATGTTGATTATAAAAGACAGACGTGCTTATCTCCACACGGCCTGAGTAAACAAACAGATCTGGACAGTAGCTTGCTTAGAGAGCAGTCCAAATGCTGCTTTTTATAAACAAACTTGGATTTAAACACTCAGATTAAAAACACAACTCAGATCCTGAACCCGACCATATCTACATCCTGAGTTCAAAAGGATTAACCAGAAATAGTCTGTGGGTTTATATATAAGGTTTGATTTGCAGGACCTGAGAATATTTGCGTGCTTACAACAGCTTTTTGCTATTTCTTTGTCACGGGTTGAAAAAGGCAGCGTGTTCAGCATCAGAAAAGCTTATAAAGGAAATAACTTTCCTTCTGGAGCCGGGGGAGAGAAGAAACACAACAGAAAATCGAGAAAAGGGAGACGCAGAAGATTAAAACCAGAGAAGCCAGAGAAGATACACTAGAAACCCAGTATCAAACTCTGATTTTCAACTTTCTGTTTTGACTCCGGTGCTTTCCCATGTCCCCAGTTGTCTGCTCCACTGGGGAACCTCCCTTCCCAGCACCCATCAGCAACCACGACAGCCTGAAACTTCAAGCCCACGGAACGTGACACGACGCACATTGCGGTTAGTTAATAAACCCGAGCTCATCCTTCCCAAATAAATCACTTCGGATTTGAAGAACTAATTACCCACCGGAGACAAACCTGGCTATTAAAGAGTTATGGAACCCGAGAGGGCAGCAAATCCCAACCTTTCGCCTTCCCCTCCCGCGGGTGCCCAGCGCCAGGGCTAAATTTAGAGTTAATATAGAAGCGAAAGCGTTTCCCAAACCCGTTTGACGAACGAACCCCCAGCGACTGCCCCCGAAGGGGGGGTCCCCGGCCGGACCCGCTCCCTCGCATCCCCCCTTTTTCCCCGGTAAATTTCCCCTTCTCCAACCTGTTCCACCAGCAAAAAGAGATAAAGAGCAGGGATGCTTTCCAGCTCTCCACAGACAGATTTTTTGTTCTTCTCCCCCCGCTCTTTTCCCCCTTTTTCTCCCCGCAGGGCTATTGCCCGCCCCCGCCCCGCACTCACTTGTCCAGCCAGAAGGTCCATGGCGAGTGAAGCGGTAGCCCCGCCGGCTCGCCCGCCCGCCCGCCACCGCGCCGCTCGGGGGGGCTGAGCGCCATCTCCCTGCCCGGGGCGGGGGGGACACCGGGGGGCGGGCTGGGAGGCGGGGAGGGGACAAGGGACGCTGCGGGGGAGGACGGGGAGAAGGGCGAGGGGAGGGACAGCCGAGAGGGATGGGGACTCGGGTAAGGGGGCAAGGGATGATGAAGGACAAGGGACACACTGCGACAAGGGAGTGTGTGGGGGGGACACACAGACAAGGGGAGGGGTAGGAAGGGGGTGGAGAAAGGGGCCTCGACCCAAGCCCGTCACAGAATCACAGACTCACCTAGGTTTAAAGGGAATTTTTAAAATCATCTAGTCCAAACAATGAAAAAAAAAAACCACAAAAAAAACCAAGACCCAACAAGCCACCACAAATGAACATCACACCCAAAACACCACCAATCCAACACTAATCCATATCCCCGAGCACCATGT